>OMLM01007756.1:0-22012 GCA_900302695.1 Helostoma temminkii | reverse complement strand
TAATAAAATAATACATACATATTACAAAAAACTACAAATTATTTATTTGGAATCTGTTTTGTTTAATTTTACCTTGACATATTTTTACGATTATTATTAGACTAAATAAGTTGAGCAGTAAATAAAGGGGACATCCGCCCCTTGCCTCCCTTTCACCCCCATCCTGCCCTGAAATGTTAAATGGATCATTGGCTCTGTCGCTAGATTTCCCCACCTTCATCCTCTGCTGAAGCCTCGCTGTTATCCAGGGTTTTTTCCGATCGCTCCACCTCTTTCCTTTCTCCGTCTCCGTCCTCCTCGTCCTCGTCTTCGCTCTTATTCCTGGGCGCCCAGGTCATCTTGTTCTCCTTCTTGAGTCTCCTCCTGGCGTTGGCGAACCATGTGGACACCTGCGTCAGGGTCATCTTGGTGATAATGGCCAGCATGATCTTCTCCCCCTTTGTAGGGTACGGGTTCTTCCTGTGCTCCTGCAGCCAGGCCTTCAGGGTGGCCGTGGCGTCCCTGGTGGCGTTTTTGCGGTAAGCCGGGTCATTGAGCTGGTAGGGGTACCCTGGACTCCCGTATGGATGGTAACTTAATGCCCCAGCCATGCCAGTCGTGTGCGCGTCATAAGGAGAGCTCTGGAGCAAAGTTGGAAAAAAGGGCAATGTGTTTTCTAGTAGTGTGTTTTAAGCTGTAAGTTGTAAGATTGTTTTAAAATGTGATTATATATTTGCTGGGAATAAGAAAACAGGTGAGAAGACTCCTCGCTTTTACGTTTCTAATAAAATATACTTTAAATGTTATTGTCTCTATTAGCGGACAATAAACGCTGACAAAAAAAATAAACGCTCATTATCTTCAGTGTCTCAGATTCACATGCTTAATTTGTCGACTCTGTTCACACCATTTAAAAATGATTATAATTGCATACAGGGGCAGCAATCACACTGTGAATAAAAGCAGGCCGCAGCGAGGCATGGACTAATGGTTAACTAATGGTTAAGATCATTATCAGATTAACTAATAACAGAGCTCCCGTTAATGTAGCAGTTAAGCCAATAAAGAGGAAATTTCAATTTTCTGTAATCACCTATTAACTTTATTTTATTTCAGCGGCTGCTTTTTGTTTTGCAGTGGCAGCCTCAATGTGTTAACATATCTCCTCTTTTGCAGCATTACAAATCCCATTAGCAAATCACTTGATATGCACCTTTCCTTAAACGATTCGAGTGCCCTGTGACATTAGCTTTGCGAGTCATGCTTTTCATGTTAAAATTCAGTTTGTTCAACTTTAGAGTTCAAGTCAGCGACTGGTGAAGAAGAAGGAAAAAAAAAAAGGTTATGATTTGCGTTCTATTAATTTTCCGTGACAGATACGTTCGCTTCTCAGAGGATAAACGATCAAATAAAAATCATAGTGTTCAGTTTTACATAATTAGCTGCCTAGTGAGTGTTAAAACGTTAATGCAGCCATTCGAACTGCCTACTAATGATTAAAGTCCCATTTAAGCCAGATGGCTCAGGAATTTTAAAGCAAGGACAACACTAGTGAGCCACTATTTATTCTGTAACACACTCTACTGAAAAGTTCCGCAAGCACTAGCTGATTAGTGAATCATAACATAATGGCGCTGTTTGTTAACATTTTGCACTAAGTGGCTTTAACACGCCAACACCTGCCACCTGCGCTGGAGTTTTATCACACAGAAACGCTGAAGCGTATTTAAGGTTTTTACCATGTAGGATGGGAATCCCGTCGTTGGATCCGTGGAGTATGACAGCGGACTTGAAAAGCCTGCTCCGGCTGATGCGGAGAAGGCAGCCGATCCAGGATAAGGGCTGAAGGCTGAGCCGGAGGACGACCTCGCCAAGTCTTCATTGCGCGGAGCAGCCAGAGCAGAGGCCCCGTAAGCCGGACACGAGTAAAGAGCCAGAGAGCCCGGAGGCTGGTAGAGGTAACCCTGAGGATAGGACATTGGAGAGCGCGGTACAGGTCGCCGATTCCAAAAAGGCAGGAAAAAGCGCGCTGGGCGGCGGGCAACAACAGCCAAAATAATAAACAATCAGCTCAATAATCAGCCGTGCAAACAGTCATCAGACAATGAAAATAAAAAAAGTCCTCCCACCACGGCCCCCTTATTGGGAAAAAAACCCCGAAAGATCTGTTAAAGTGCCCACATAGAAGCAATGTGGCATGCGTCTTGATCCCCTAGCGTCCGATGTTTTTAGTACGCAGCACTATGAAGTGAGGAGTTGGGGAGGACGGAGCCAGTGGAGTTTCAGACACACAGAGCATTGGGAGAAACTGGAGCTGTCACTCCGGCTCATCTGAATATCCCATCCCCGCCCCTTTCTGCCTCGTAGAAATGGAGCCTCGGAACAAAACCAAGACTGCACACTGCAAAAAGTAGGGTCCGTCCGTGTTAACAGGACCCCTTTACTTCACAGCGGGATATTATAATGGATTAAATCTGAATAAAATAACAGTTCAACCCACTGGATGCGTCAGTGGTGTGATTAATGAAACCGCGTTTGTGATATGACATTTTTTCGTGTATCATAAAAAGTGAGTTATCTCGATTTTCTTTCTTTCTTTAGTTATACTAAATACTAATACATTAGTAATACATTAGTTTACTTAATTTTTTTATAGACTGAGAGAGAGAAAAGTTTAGTTTTTGTGTCGGTTGTTTGTTTTCATTGTTTTGGGGTCATGCTAATGGCACATGGCGTCTGATCAAAACTTGTGCAAGAGAGGAGGGGAGAGAGAAAGACGGAGTATAAAACGGCCAGTGCTCTCCACTTGCAGCTGGTTATTTCGTCAGTCCAGCTCTCAAACGCGGACGTATCCATGAATGTATGAGAGTGTGCGCGCTCATCCGGCAGTGCGCGCTCTGACCCGTTGGAGGCGTACCCGGCTGCTTAATTTCTACCACTTAGCGCATCTCATAAACACTCGTCTCGTATTACTATAATAATAATCATCAGGAATAATAAATCAGTTGGTGGTGGGTAATTGTTGCTTCACCAGGGGCAGTGTTCACCACAATCACCAGCAACGTTAGAGCGTGTGACTGTGTGTGTGTGTGTGTGTGCGTGTGTGTGTGCGCGCTGATGTCAGGTGAGGTTGACAGTTTTTGTTCATGTTGTGTGTGTGAGCACTAACCTCTCTACAATGTTGTGCATCTTTGTGTGCGCTTTTGGACTTCTCTATAAGTACAACAGGGTATATGCTTCTCCTTTATTATTATGATTACAGGCATTATGACCTCTGTTGGAGACAAGCGATACAGCACAGCGTGGTGGAAACCTGAAACTGTGACAGCGGTTTTTGGAACGGGCAGTCAAGGTGCCAACTATTGGGAAGAAGAGTGGCCTAACAGTCGTTCTCATCAGTATTCATCCCAGTGAATGTATCCATCCATCAGGTGCTTGTTCCTTCACTGCAGTGTGGTTTGGCAGCGTTGTAAATAACAGCACAATTTAAATAGGCCCAATTCCGCTTGCCTGTTAGCAGGGATGGCTGGTTTATTCAGAGCTCCTAAATACATGCATGTAGTTTAAAAAGAGCCTCTTGATTCTTTTACAATGCAGATTTGTTTATTAATACACAATACACTGCTTAATGTCCTGCGTTTAAATATTGACTGACTGTAGCCATAATGTGGGACTTTATTTCTTTTTGTAGGTACTTTGGGAATAGACATGACAGTGTTGTGATTATTGTGTGGTCACAACATATTCTGTGAGTGTGTTGTGTGTGTTTTACCAGACACACACACACACACACACACACACACATAGAGTAAAAACTCACTAAGCTTCACCTAAAATCAATAGCAAATAAAATAAAGCACATATTAAAAGATCTGCTGAATTCTGTTACTTTTATTCGGTCTGTCAGTAACACACATATTAAGCAGCAACTGCTAAGGCTTTGAAAATACTGCATACTGCGATACATGCAATATATTTTCATTATGTGTGACTACTACACTACACAGGCCTATAAAATAGTCCCATCAGTCATAGTACATGACTGTCACATGATAGCAAAAAGAGGCTGGTTGGCATTACAGGAAATTATCTTGCTGTATTAAATTTTCTAATATCACATCACATATTTGAGAGTAAATTATTTTGACTTGTTGATTGACATTTTGGATTAACAACTGTAATTTCTGGGACTGGACAGAGTTGTCAACATCACTAAAGTACCTTGTTAAACCAGGTGAATACCAACATGAACATGGAACATGCATTAAGCTAGGCTATATGAAAAACAAATACATATATTTACTGTGTTAGTGAAAAGAAAATGTATGGTTTTTGTTTGTTTGTTTTTTTTAAATGAAGCATTTATTATATCCTCAATTATTTTTTGGTCTGTATACTAAACAGGAAGTGGTTTGTATGTTTTAGGAAATTTTTGATGGCTTATTGTTTCAGACAGGACTAATCCATCCCAGAAGAGTAAATAATTGTTCTCAACATAGATTGGGTCATGATATGGCTGACTGTGAGTACTGTTTGGCCCACACCAGGGGGCACTGTCTCCTCTACACACAGGCCAGAGGGTAGCCATCAGTATTGTATGATCGCTGTGCGTATGAGTATAAATGTGTGTGTTTGTGTGTGGTTTATTTCTTTTTTCACTTTATTGTGTGTAACTGTAAGTATATATAATGATATAATTACAATGATGAGTGTATAAGTATGTGCATGTAAATACATACAATGCATGTGCACACTGCCAGTGTGAGTGCACCTGTTGGCCTGTTAAGGTGTGTGTTTCTGTGCATTTGTTTCCATGTGCGCATGTGTATGTGTGTGTGTGCTTTGAACTCCACAGTAGTACGTTCCAGGTCTCAGTTTCAGGCAGACTGGAGCTCCTAAGATACTTTAGTCCTAGCATGATGGAGATATAGGGGATGGGAGAAAAGAGATTGACAGACAGACATACAGAAAGACAAGGTAGACAGAGAGACAGACACAGGGAGGCAGACAGATGAAGTCAGTATGGAGAGCGCAGGCAGATGTAAAGAGGCAGAAAAGTAACAGGTCAGAAAGAGAGAGGCAGAGTCAAACATTCTGAGACCCGCTCCTGTTTAAATATAGTTTTATTACTATTCACCGTTTAACGAGTTATAAAAATAGAGCCTACCTTATTAAGTAACAAGACATATTTTTATAGATCCTCATCAGAATACACGTTACAATAACAAATTGTAAATTGTTATAATTATATAGTTATAATGTTATAATTTCTCAAAATTAATCCGGATTTATATTTGGTATAACTAATTACTAATACTACGATATAAATAATCATGATTTCTAGGCACATGTGTAG
This sequence comes from Helostoma temminkii, assembly GCA_900302695.1. Taxonomy (NCBI): domain Eukaryota; kingdom Metazoa; phylum Chordata; class Actinopteri; order Anabantiformes; family Helostomatidae; genus Helostoma; species Helostoma temminkii. The sequence continues at coordinate 16,677 of OMLM01007756.1, read as the reverse complement.
TTTTGCTACTTCTGCTCACTGGTGATAAATACATACTGCAGTCATTTTATGAAAAAAGCCATTCTTCATAAATGAAGGAAACAGCTATTGATTTGTTAGCTTCTTCTCACCCAACAGAATTTCACATTGAATAATGTCGAATTGGCACATATACTTGTATTGTATAATGTGATGATGCTCACTGTTAACCCTTTTTGATAGAGTAAATTGTCTGGAGTTGAATTGGATAGTAAAAGCATATAGCTTTGATGTCATGGCTTTAGTTCATAACACATGTGACTAAATACATATTGATTTCTTCTTTTTCATACCCTTTTGAACACCTGCAGTGCAGCTGCTGCAGATCTTCTGTATTGTATTGCATACTTGCATTGGATTATTGAATTGTTGTTTTTTATGTTTAATATGTAGGTGCAATTAGTGGCAGTGCTAGTTGATAGGTAAATGTGTAAATGCATGTGCCTGTCTATCACACTAACTATGCACATCTGTAGGTGCATGACTAACAGTGCATTGGTGTAGCAGGGAAATGGACTAGTTATGTTGTTATATTGAGTTGGTCTGAAATCAATGAAGTCAGGAAAACAGAAGCATGATTAAAGCTATGGTCTGGCCATTGTTCACAGTAACCTGTGCCTTTATGTTGTTAAGTTTTTTGACCAGTACATTGAGCACCTTAAAATATTAGATTTTATACAGTAGGTTTGATATTATATTGTTTTGTTGTTTTTTTTATGACACAAGCACAACAGTTTTATGCTCTAACCATGCAACTATTTACACATTTGAATTTTAAAACGTCCGAAGAACTCAAATATTTTGTCCTCTGTATGCTGGTGTAGCAACGTCCAGTATCCAAAACTTATACAGTGCAGTGCATGTGTGTTTGTGTGTTCAAGTGGGAGTGAGCAGAGGGAAATGAGAAAAAACTGCATTGTGATCTTACAATGTGCAACTCAGTTAGCTAGGCTGTGTTACTGTCACCCTCATGTGATCAAAACAACTCCCCAAACCCCTGAGATCAGTGACAAAAATGCTGCCCTGCACGTCTTTACATATCTGTCATTACAGCTATGCCACATTTGCTGCATTTTGATACAAAGCACTACTACAATTCATCCTTTCCCCCCTTTGTTTTGCTTTTTTGTTTTTTTTGCAAAAATGTCTTTAAACTTATTGTGTACAATGGGGGAGGGGTCAGCAGTGGAGGGAGAAACGGAGAGTGCGGGGTTGGGTGGCAGACTAGCGACAGGCCGTCATCTCTCTCCCCTGCCTGGCATCTGCCCACTGCTGCCAAGCCTCTTCTAATCAGCAGTCGTCCATGTGCTTGGCAGTAGAGGGGGTTTCAAATCAGCCCCTCGCCCCGAGTTAAAAACCCTAAGCTCTATCACTTTGTAAACGGGTACCTTTAGGGCGACTGAAGCGGGGACGCCTCTGATGTGCTGAAGTGGAGAACATCGGTTGCCACATTGCCTCAAATATGCTACGCTACTAGTACTGCTGTTGCTCCTGTTCTTGTTTATCATAGTTTTTTTTAAACAAAATCACAAGGCAGTACTTTCTTTAGGTTTGATTTGTTTAACATGCAGCTAACTGACATGGATGTTGGGAAAACAGTTCTCGGGGAGGAAAGGAAAGCAGTGAACTGATGGGCTTGAAGCGTAATTCCTTTTTAAAAAGGCATACGAACAACAAGTGCACTTGCTGTGAAAGTCTTTATTGTGTTTTATTCTGACATGTTGCCTGAGTTGGAAAACGATGTGCCTGCTCTCTGATTCATGGTTGAAAAACAGTATGTGCTATCTGCAAACTGCAAATATCATATTCTGACAAAGTCATAAGCATTACGTAGATGTTACAAAGATATAACACTAGAACTTTTTGGCTTACAACTCTAATTACTATTATTGTTTTAAAACACGTGTTAATTTTAGAACAAATCATATGGTATATAGCATAAAGCTGCAGGGCTCAGTCCTCTACAGAGTGGAGGGTGGGGGGTTTAGGTGGGATGACTGTTGGCCTCAGAAGTAACAAGCTCAAAGAATGGGCTATGGGGAAAGGAAGAAAAAAAAAATCCACAAATTATAGGAATTATGTGCAGCATGGGTTTCAAACACACCCACATCCAGACAAGCTGAATGATGAACCAAAGTAGTCGCAGAAAATCAAAGGAGGAAAATAAAGAGAGACACAAAGAAGGAACAATTTGAAATGGACTAACCGTCTCCGGTGGCTCTGTAGCCAAGGGTCGAGCAGATAGGGTTGCCTAGAAAGAGTTTGTTGACAGCCAGTGTCACTGGGCTTTGTAATCATTGTGCTGGACCTGATAGGGTTACTAGTGGCTAATCCAGGCTGACCTTGGTTAGGTACCCTGAATGAGGATGGCTTTGTACAGTTGGGACAAGCTAACAGTATGACGGTGATGCTGACATATAATGTCTGTGTGGGGACTTGCCACCACAGCTCTTTTGTTGTGCTATCGAGTTGCAAGCCCCACTCACGCACACACACGAACACAAAATGTTTTTTTTCTCTCTCTCTCTCTCTCTAGGTGAAAGAAAGGCGGCATTTAAATTGTCACTGGGGAGAAGGTAAGGTTGTATCTCAAGGTTCACAAGGTCAGCCCTTGTGTTGGATGGTGTTCCAGTTACTCCAAAACAAATCCTATCGTGATGAGATTTCATGTTGTTGCCACGTAATGGCTCGTGTGTGTGTCTGCACTGGATGTGATACAAATGCCACCAAACATCTACAACGTGTGTCTACCAGGAGTATCTCTAAGACACGGTCAAACTGGCATTTCTCTATTTTCTTCCATACCAATTGAAAGAGCATTTTTTTTCTACATGACAACACATTTTTCATAGGAAGAAGGAGAAAGAATGATAAAAAAATAAGTTGCATGATGCAGCTGTATCACCCAGCCTTAATTTGACTCAAACAGTGTAAAGAAGTAATTGTAAAAATAAATAAATAAATGGGAATATTTTGTTTTTGGAATATTTCAACATATTTTGTTTGTATCAAGGAGCCTATATACTGCCCTTCACAGAGGAACACAGATTTTATATTGAATAGAAATGGACACACACACACACACACACCTTCCAGCTCCAACCGGTGTGAAGGCAGCAGAGAGAAGGCATCTTTGCCTTTCTTCCTGCCAGGGAGAGCTGTAAACAGGAATGGGATTCCCATCCCCTGGAGCCTTCTACTAATCCACAACAGGCCCACTGCTGGATTACTGGGGACATCAGCTGACATGCCAGCTAGTGCACGAACATGCTCGTGCATGCACACGCAAACTGACGCACGCATCAGTGTATACACGCATTTATATGTAACATACTCTCACGTGCATGCACAGCAACGGTCAGCATGCACACACACACACACACACACACACACACACACACACACAGATGCATATACATAATAAGACAAATCACACACATGATCAACCTGCAATGCAGCTCATGGCTTTAATACATTGGCAGGACACTATAGAGATTGCCATATTTCTATTTCAGTAGTTGGCAGTAATGTCTAGGTCTGTTCTGCATCGTTTCTGCTGATCTGGATGTCTGCTGATGTATATGCTTGTGGGGTTCCTCACTGTGCAATTATACACTTACATCTAGCATGTATGATTTTTCATGCTGTGTGATTTTAGCAAAACATTTTTAACTAAAGCATTAAACATCTGTTTCTGAAAGTGCAATAAACCTTAACACAAAGTGACATAACAGGTGTCCAAACAATTGGAAAATAACATTAGAATCATGTTTGGCTGAGTTGCCTAAAATGTACACAAGTAGATTTTTGAATTTTTGTGCTTTGTACATGTACAAAGTGTACAGTTACATTATGGTATGTGAGGTCATCGGATTTAATGTGGACTCATTTCTAATTATTACTGATGAAGCTGCTAAAAACACATTTACAAGCCATTTGTAATATGTTATATGAAAAACAAATAAAGAAGACACAGGACTGTATGGTTTTGACAGCTCATGTTTTTAATGGAAAGAAATACACTTATTATTCACTATTGCCATTGTTCAACCTCTATCACTTTCTTACATAATCTGCATTTTGTCATATTACATTTAATCACATTAAATGTATTGGTCTGCATTTTATCGTGCCACTGTAAAAATACTTTGAAAAAAGTGGTTTTATGGGACTCATGTTTTCAAAGTTTCCAACTAATATTGTCTGACAGTTGTGTTGGAGATCATATCCAGTACTAGGTCAAGATGCACAGCGAGCTGATTGTGTGAAAATATCAACCCCAACACACAAATCAGCTGCAACACATTTCAAATGCAGTCAGGTAAATCTCAGCCCATGATTAGGTCAAGCGCGGTGGCGGTATTTGTGGTAAACACTGTTCCGCTCTGGGGGCTAAACGTTTGTGTCAGTAAAGAATAATTACACCCTTCGACGTTGTATCTATCGTGTTAATCTCGGTCCGCAGCAGCCACTTTATTCTCTCGTTTGTTTAATAGCTCACTAGCAGCTTTATTGTTTCAAAGTGCTCGATAGCAAACCTGTAAATTCTCTGTTCAACATTTGCCCCTGTGGCGTTGTGGTTCACCGCCACTGAATGTTGAAATAAAGCAAACAGTCATTGATCTGCAATCAAAGATCCAGGACAGGAAGTCATTTACATGTAGAGAAGGGAACCATTAGAAACTCTGCTGCAAGGCATGTATGGAGTTGCATTCATTTAGCAGTGGTCCACTGGTATTATTGACTTACCTACACTAGGTATGCGTTAGAAAAAATCACTAAGCTGTTCTAAAATATTGTGTTTAGTAGTGGTATATGTTGTATGTTGCTAATTAGAAATGGATGTGCATGTGTTCTGTACACAACAAAGCCAACTTAATTATCCAGGGACCACGAGAGACAGACAGGCTTTATGGTGTGTGCCTTGATATGAGGCAAAGGAATCAGATAGGAGGCAAATGGCTCCTGAAAATTAGGCACAGCCACTTATTGGCAGTTGGTCAAGTTTGCAACTGTCCCAGGAGTCCTGAGCGCTTACGCAATGTGTTGCAGCTTCTGTTAAAATTTGATGATTAAACTGGCAAATACTTCCTAGATTTGTAGACTGAGAGTGAGGCCTGTTTATTTTATTTATTCATAGCATAAATATGAATAATTTAGGTAAGCAGTTTTTGTCAGAGGGGAATCATTATTGTGTGTCTGAGAATAAAAGCTTGTGATTTTTATATTTGACATTTCCCACTGTATTATCTGCCATCAGTCTCTGTTAGGGCCATCCCTCTTTTTTTAGCCTACCATCTTTTATATGGATAATATGCACAAAATTAATAGAAACAATAGCAAATACATCAGTCTATAGCAAAAGAGTGCAAAAGTAGCATAGACTAAATGCTCCAGAATTATTACAAATGGCTTCACTGAAGTACTGATTGCTATGTGTACTTTTTAAAAGTGGGTATAACTCAGCACAGAACTGCACCACTTGGGTTTGCACAGCACATGTAGGGAACATTCTATGGGTTGTTGTGTTATATATGACAAAATGCATGCACACACTAGTATACGGTGTGTTATTCATCTGGCAAAACCTATCAAGAAATGCAAACAAATTTGCAATAAATACACATCAATGTCTCGCCTCCCACACTCATGTTAATCCCAACCCTCCTGCTACTTCCTCAAGTGACATTTGTGAAAACAGATGAGCAGACAGACAGTAAAACTATTTCCTTTGCCCTCTTTTCCTCTTACAAGTGTCTACTTTCCTACATCCAGTCAAGGTCAGTTGAGTTCTCCACTCTCTTATCAGTGTGGTTGTTGATGTAATAGTGCAGATAACAAAGTAGTGAGGGGGAAAAAAGATGGAAGGAAACAACAGATCAAAACTGCTGGATCTCATATAATTATTGCACCTCTCCACAAAGCAACAGATTGATTTCTAACCTTTAACATAACATAGCTTTCACCACAGTCAGCAGCACAAAAATAGCATTAGAGTGGATTTATTGGACTACTGCTTCGGAAATAGCTTGGAGTGCTTTTGCATAAAAGTAAATATGGATTTGAAATATTTGTTGTCCTTTACAGTTTTGATTTTGCTCAAAGGACTGCAACTTATTGACAAAGATTCAGAATGTGGATAAAACAGTAAAACATAAATAACTTGGCAATTTTTAAATCAAAACAGTATATCTGAGAAATAAAGTGCTATTATTGACATTTGCAACCTGTAAAAGAATTAGTAGGTGCCTTCAAGATGTAACATCATAGAAGCGAAATTAGTGGTGTCCAACTGGTGGACTGGTTGGTGCAAGGTTTTGACTGAACTGAATAAGGGGAGGTGAGATGACAGTCCTCTATTAAAAAAAAATTACAACCCTATATGTTTCATCATATCTAACAGATAGGTTGCTTTATTTTTTATAAAATATAAAAACATATGAACACAAAAATATAAAAACATATGAACACAAAAATTAAAAAACATATAAATACGTTTTTATACGTATTTATGTCATAATATAGTGCTTCAAAACAACCAAATTGAAGGTAAGAGCATTAATTTCCAAAGCTTTACCACTTGGCCTTGATTCTTATAACATAAACTACGATATGTATATGTTGCAGCTGGTTTTGTTTTTAATGGTAAAATAGATGTTATCTGCTAGTTAACATCCAGCAAACACACAAACATACACCTGCAATCAGGACATGCTTTGGTCGATGGGATCATCACTAAAAAGTACAGACAACACTTTGACGGACCTCCATCTAACCAGGCCTTTTCCCATCAAGGCACGATTATGTGACTAGCCCCAAGTTACAAGCAATAAAAGAAATGTCTCTCTTTTTTATTACATCTCCCAGTCGTGAACAATGGAGCGTTTGCCTCTGAGCCATTTATTCAGCTCTGATGTATGATTAGCACAGGGCAAATCAATACCATGTTGGATGATCTTAACGGAAAAGTACTGCGATTTCCCCTCCGTCACAGAGCAAAGCGCTGATATTTGTCTGTCAGCAGTGACATGCTATCTCTGGCAGGGGCACTGAGGCCAAAACACAGGTATTGATCCTGTCGACATTGATGGCCCTAATGGTATGGAGGATGAGGGAAACGGCCTGCCACTGGAAATGTAATGCACTGTATGGACTCCCAGACCAGTGAGAGGAACATTATGTTTATCTGTTTCTACTGTGAATTATATTGAACATCCACAATGAACATTGCGCAAAGTCAATCAGATAACAAGGATACACATAAAAGCGGAACCATTTTCTACATTGGCAAGTGCACTAGTCTATGCTGAGTTCTGCACTTTGCTAATAATTTAGACCATGCATGATCAGATTTTTCATTTATATATTCTTCAGACACAGTTTTACTCATCAGCAAATAAGTTTAATTCAATGTTTTGTGCGCTTTTCCATGGAACAGTATCAATTTTACTCCACTTTTCCTACAGGAACATAAAGGTATCACCACTACTTCTGAAGAGTAACAAACTCTCATAAATATTGCAAGTGTCAGTGTTAGTCTACGGGGAGCAATGCACACAAGTTTGCAGTTACATGTCTTGTGATTTAAGATGAGGGTTCTCTAATTGTGATGCAATTTGCACGGATTATTCTTCTAAGGAAACAGTCACTAAAACTCCACTTACTCACTTGTTCAGTGAAGAGATGTAAGGGTAAAAAACATTTCATCAAAAATCCATCAGCTGCACATGCAGTACCATGTTATGAAAAATATATATTTATAGATCTAGTGCTATGCATATGAACTACATGTGAATGTCTGTGGATGTGTTGGTTTGCGTGTGGAAGAGTGTGTGTATAGTTAGTGCCCCTGGCTAAGTCTCTTTAGATCATTTCTTGTTTATATATTTCCCTTGCCAGAGTGAGACCCCAGGAATATGCTGGGGGCTATAAAGACACAAAAGAATAGGAGGAACAGTTTATTTATTTATTGTCAGGAATTATCCTTTGGAATACATATCAATACAGCCAAAGGAGGGTAAGGCTGGATTCTAATAGCATGGGAAATGATGGCAAATTGCAAATTTAGACATAGATGCATGGACCTCAGGGCTGAAATGTTGAGTAGCAATGCGCTGATAGATATTAATGGAACAATTTAAAGAGTTATGGATACATTTAGTTAAAAACTTAAGTATAAATATACAGCTAATGAATAAACAATATAATGTTTCTCAGGTAGATTTTTAGAGGTAAAGAAGGGAAGATTAACTAAGTCATACTGATACATTAACATACATTAGAATAGCAGCAGTGAACAAATGCAATTTTGGGAATAAATTGATATTTATTTATTATTATATATATATGCATCAATACAATCCAATTTATTAGATTAACAGTTGAAGTATGCATTCATTTACATCTCATTGACCCATTAGTTTGATATTTTATTCTCCTAAATTAGACCAACTTTACATATATACTCACCTGTGCATAACAAATGAAAAGTCTGGCAACACTATGGGTTTTAGAAACGACACAATAAGCTTGATGAGTTATATGCAATTTGCCAAATATGGCATGATGCTGTACACAGGCAGTACAACTAACTTTATAAATCATGTGGAGACACTGTGTGACTGACTCTGCCAGTTCCCCACTTATCCCCTGCCTCAGATTCAGATTCATCTCTGGGTTTTAGCCCCAAGAGTGGCTAGCAAAGTATTACAAGTTGTTTCCATGTGCCGCTGGCTAACAGCTGCCCAACTTTACATTTGTTTCCTTTTGTCCTCAGTGTTGAAAGGTTATTTTTTATTCTTTATAATGTAGAAATAGTTTTGTCCTGCTCGCTGGTGAGTTATTATGTGCTGCTTAGAAACAACTGCATATTTTTTTTCCATATTTCACTTAATTGTTTTTGTTATCCTTAAAACAGGCCACTATGTTAATGGCTATATTTTGATTAGTAAATAATCAAACTTGTTGAATGCCATTGCCATATCTCTTCGCAATGTCCAGTCACTTTATGTCACATTAAATTGTACTGTGTTGAATCAAAACATGTTGAATCATACTGCATTGCAATAGAAGTCTGAATTGCATTGTATCACATCAGACGTTGCTGCATATGTATCTTTAACATCTAACTTTATTTAGATTGAGATCTTCATCAGCACCATATTAGTTTTATTTTGTGTACCAGTCACCAGTTCCATTCATAGGTCACAATGTGTCTGCATTATCCCAATGAATTCTTAAAATCTATTACAATAATAACTAACCTGAACATTACATAATTATTTTCATATTTATGTTCTTGTTAATCATCACACATGTTACTACTGCTCCCCAAGTTTTCAAAGAAACGGCATCATTGAGGTTAAGCTACAGTGCACAACACAGAGCACAATGCCATCAGATAACGTGTCAGTCACGGACAGAGGAAAAAAAGGCACACACGCACAAATGCACACACTAAGATGTGGCAACACATACTCTGAGTGCTTCTGGATAGAAACAGAGAGTGACAGTGATAGAATTTACTGTGATGGTATCAGCAAAGCAGCCATCACAGCTTTGGCAGATTGGAAGGCCATCAGGACCCATCTCCCTGGCTCTGATCAGTGTTCGCATCCTGACATCAGCCTGCGATGTTAACTCCAGGCCCTGAAAGGAGGCTATGAACCATGATCAGCGATATCAAGCCACCAGAAATAGAAATCCATTTTCCTGCCTTGAGGACAAGGGGGGTAAAGGGTGAATGAATATCAGTGGCCTCCTGTTCTGGTCTGGTCTGGTCTTAGTTGGGGTTTTGCCTCTCTCCCTCTGCTTCACCACACAGGGGCCCTTCAGCTGTTTTTCCCTCTCCTCTTGTTCTGAAGGTTAAAGGATTAGAAGCTGTGTTTTCAGACCGGATTGCTGTCCTGGCATGGATTTAGATTTTGGTCACACATACTAGAAACTAGAACTCCAACACACACACAGGTGCACATATGTACATGCAAACACACACACACAGAAAGAGAGAGAGAGAGACCACCAGCACCACTGCCTGACAGGAGGTTGTGGGGATTAGCAGGAAATACCACAAGATGGTGGCCAAAGCATTTTTTTTTATTTCATGGAGCTAAATAACAAAATGAGAACAAACCAGAGGTGCTAGTACCAAGTTGTTTTTCACTCCACCCCTCCCTCTCCAGTCTTCCATCCTCCTTCCTTCCTCTGGTCCTGTCTAAACATGCTGACCAAGTGAGATGTGGCATTTCCAAAAGCAAAAAGCCATTAAATATAAACATGGTGTGTGTGTTTCTTTTTTCCCCGTCTTTCTGCTTTCATTTGATTCTTTTCTGTTTTCCTTAGAAACTTATTGAGATGCCTGTACAGCAAAGAAAAGTTGTGATGAATTATTGATCCATGACAGATTCATCAAAGCACCGTGTTGTACATGTACTGGCCATTTCTTAACACTGAATTTACAGAGAACCGACACTAATGTGATCGTGTCATCCAAACTTGTTTACAAATTGGGGCAAGTCGGTGGACCTTGGCTTTAAAAAAAACTGACGTCCAGGTACTGACAGAACTGCACTGAAAGCATCAACAAGAGCAGAGGAGAAAGTGTGTCTGTGTGTATGACTGTGTGTGTTTGGGTTTGCATGAGGGAACACACACCAGACATTAAAAAATGTATGAAGAACACAGCCTTTTTCTTTCTCGACACAGAGAAAGAAAGCAAAGAGTTCCCAGAATGCCAGGGGAAAACACAGTTCAAATAGTGTGAGGGCGAAGGGAGCAGATCAGAGAGAAAGCTGTTTGCAGTTCAGGCCTACAAGGCAATTCTTCCCCCGACTCCCAGGTGAGAGAGCTCAAAGAAAAATAAACCTGAGGTACCAATTTGCTGAGTTTTGTTCAATAGATGGGAGAGTGCCTAGAGATTTTACCCAGAGTGCACAGAATCCAGGCCCAGTAAACAAAATTACTTAAGGATGGTTACATATTCTCTTCCTTCATGCTTGAAGGAGACAAGCTCTTTGTCTTCGCTCGGCCCAACTCGTGTTTCATGCGAGTGCAGGTACTGTAGATAGAGCACAGGCGACTTTCACTCTATCGTCTCAATTCTGACAACTTCTGGGCTGTTCTTCTTGTCTCTTTTACAAATCTTCTTATTTTCTTTCACTCATATGAAGTACAGATTCTAAAGGCAAATGGAAACTTTATCAAAGCAGATTCAACTTTGGAGAGCTCTGAAACAGCAGTTTATTTACAGAGCATCCCGAATTCTCTACCACTTTGTGGGTAGCGTTTCTTATCAACTGCAGGGTTTTATGTAGCTGTGCGTTTATTTTCATAATGTGATGCTGATTTATGTACAGACAGTTGTGAATAACTTTTCATAGGCCATATCATCTACTCACTACACATAAACGCACACACAATCTCTGCAGGTTTGAATAATTGTAGCAATGAATATTCCACGGCAAAGATAACATACAGCGTTATTTCAAACCCCACAGACACTGACGTTTCATCATAACGCTCATGATAACACTGACTGTGACATACATCGCAGGACACCTCTCGCCCATTTTACAATATGCCTTTCCATGCTAAACAGTGAAATTAATTCCCACACATCACCAAAGCCAACCCTGAACCCTCTCTATACACATCAGCCTCTTGGAACAATCCATTAATTCACCCAGATCACAATCTGCACAGATTCAATTATTCCTGAAACCATAACCATAATACAGAGCTATGACAGCGCTATATATTCAAACTAATATTTATTTGTAATAATGCTAGGACTCTCTTTGTCAAAGCCCCAGCAGACAGGTGGAAAAGGCGCTGAGCGGAAACGGGACGTAGTCTATTGAAAGGCTCTACTGATTTATTAATGCTTGCCCATTTAAAAGTCACTTCATTTCTCCATGCCTTCAGTCTCCATAACCCTATAAGTGTGTATGTGTGTGTCCATGAATCAGTGTTGTTAAAATTCATGGCATTTCACTGTGTTAACACTACTCTGTTGGCATGCAGAGACTGTATCATTTCAACACAGTCAAACTAAAAGTTCACACAAAGCTTGGGACATGAGGTTTATTTTGCTTATGTTTAAATATTTTGATGAAACCTTCTGCACATTGGTGATGCTTGAGAGGCCAGCTCAGAGTTGGGCATATTTTTTTTTACGATTGACTGCAAAGGGGAAAACAGAAAAAAGATAAATGGATGTGAATTAGAGAGAAAGTGAGTGAATGCCTCAGCTTCAAGATGTAGAATTCAGATGTATGATAACAGATGGCAAACCATGCAGAAATCAAAAAATAGTTTTCATTTTTCTTTGATTTTGCAGAAGTAATATTAAATGCAAATGGAACCCATACTACAGAATAGATGGTCTCAGAAACAAAGACAAACATCGCTTGAAGTTTGCTTTCCTTGGCTCCACTTTTTGCGAAAATGAGTATTGCAGATTGCTTCACCTGTTTGTGTTGAGCACATTCATTTCTCAGAGCTGGAAACTACAGAGGAGCAGACTCCAAACAATCATCTGTCAAATGCAGAGAAGGTTTGGAAAAAAGCCATCATTGTTTACACTTGACCAACATTACCAAAGCCGCTTGAAGAGTAAACAAAGTTGCAGAAAAAAAGAAGAAAAAAAAATGTGTGCACACAAAGCGATATCACTTCGGCATATAACTCCTTTCTGAGTTGTTTGATCCTAATTGCAATTTGTCTCAAAAGCCAGGTCCCAGTAGCATGTAGTTGTTTTCAGAGTGAGAGAAATTAATTCTCATTGTGTGGCTGTTGTAATGTCACAGATGAGGACTGCCCTGACCTGAGCTTGAACTCATCAGCTGAAATGAAGTTGTTCACTCAGCTGTAGAAGACAAACCATAGTTGCTGCGGATTAATCAACCCCATCCGGGGCCGTGCAATAGAGGGCTCGTGCTGAAAATGGCTTCCACTCACTTCCACTTTGACCCTAGAAAATGTTGGATTAGAGGGAGTGTGCATGAGGAAAAAGAGATATGTGTATGAATGATATACTAAATTATATGGATTTAAAGTAATGTGAGGTGTGTCTTAATGTAGTTGTGGATTTGTGTGCATGTGTGCTTTATTTCAGTTCCTTTCTGCCATCATTTTGTTTTGGTTATTCTGTCATTGTGTGTATACAGGGACACTTTTACCGTGCAATTACAGCATCGTGCATTTTATGATTTTCGTATGATTTCAGCGCCGTGCCATATGCGGTGCAGCTGTCAAAGACTGCAACCATCCAAAAATACTAACACTTTCTACAGTTGGTGTTGCTTTCCAGATGTCCTTGAAAACACACTTCAGACAAAAAAATGAGGGAGAGGAGACAAGTTGGTTTTGGAAAGAGCTGTCATTTCTGGTGAAGTTTGAGTTGGAGTAGTCTGTCTGGCTATTTATCAGTCTGCAGGAAGCATCTCAGCTCAATTTGACTGCTCGTTTTAAGCCAAACGGTTGTGTTTTAGATAGAGATATCAAGACAGAATTGTAAACATTCTAAGACTATTGAAGAAGTAGTTTTTGACAATGCAGACAAACAATGCTTGTGCTACATCCAAAGTACATGCTGTGATGTTTCAGATTCTCAGATGACACAAGTCTGAATTTTCTCGAGGCTGTTTTCTACACTCATTACTTTGTAAACCAAAAATTTAATAAATAAATAAAATGTTTGGCTGTGAAATCTACCAAGTCCATCAAAGCTCAAAAAGCAGATGTCCTTTGCTTAACTTATGTTTTCCAGTACTTTTCATACACTGTAAACTAAATTCCAATCCTTTTCTTTCAGTTGAATGTTGTTGGCAGCATGTGTAGGTAAGTCAGTGTAGTTATCATAGGCTGAGATGGAGCTTCACAGGCTAGATACTAAAAGCCATACATTATGTAGCTGTCAAGGGATGTTGATTTGTCAGAGTCTTTAGAATTTCCTGGGTATTGAAACTAGAAGCTTTTTGCTTTTGTATGAAACTTTGATAGGCGGAAGAGAATGGAATATGATCCCATTATTTTCTGGCTTTACACAAGCCTGACCATATGATTTACTCACCGCCTTCTAAACACAGACAGAGGAAGTGTGAGGGGGGAAAAAAGGAATGCGCAAGTGAGACAGAGAGAGAGAGAGATGCAGCCTGCTTGAGTCATTGCATTTGCACGCATTAGAGTTTGCAAGAGTAATGTTTTGGAAAACAAGAATAGGGAAAAGTAGAATGCTGCAAATGGCTCTGCGTGACTGGATTTGGCTTGAAAAGGATATGTATGCTTCTGAAGAAAGGTTGCCAGTGATATATCCAACTGGAAATTTTTAATCTCACAGCTGAAAACTTTAAATACAAAAGCTGCTCTTCAGGTTCACTCACTCTGCCTGTATTCACAATTGATACAGCTTAGAGTCGAGAAACTGATTACTCCTCCCAGCTAGACAACTTCCACACACTGTGTAAACTTTGAGTTAGCAGAAGTTAGGTTAAAATATTCAGTTTTATTTTTAAAATATTAAAAATAAACATTGATTTTTTTTCTTAAGTTTTCATTCATACCACCATTAAACCCTTTGTTACTACAAGCTGCTATAACACAGTATTTTTCCCATAACATGAAACAATGAGTAAATATTGGCTAAGGATAAGTGCAGTTGGATTGTTGTTTTCCAAAGCTGCTGAGTGATGTTACAATACAGGGAGCACTTCATGTCTCCATCCAGCACCAAATCCCTTCCAGTGTTTGTCATATACACCATTGTTGAAGTACTTGCAAAGATTGAAGATTATCTCCCCCTCACTGGGCAAAGCATGTTTGCAGCAGAGTCTCACATGTATAATTCATTGAGAAAATAAATTGTCAGGACTTTAAAACAACATAGTGCATTTTGTACTGGGCAACACTTTGCTTTTTTACCCTCCAAATTATTTATTGTTTCCTCTACTCCCTTGGGCCTTGGCCTGACCTTAAGCAACTTCTAATTGGCTTGGCTGCTACAGTACCCTCAGTGTTTACCCACCGCTCTGGTGTTTAGTGCTAAACAGGCTAGAAGTGCTGCGGTTGTCTTTGTAAATGTTAGTGTATAACACAGAAATCCACCTAAAAGTAAACACCCTACTTCTGTTGCTCTAGTATTAATTGATGCATCAGAATCTATTGTTAAAGGGCACATCTAATTTTCAGTTGAATTATCCCCAAGTTTGACTTTTAGGGGAACTCTGACTCAATTAGTACTTGTTAACTTGTCTTTAAAAAAATTATTTCCAAAGAAAATGCATAAATCACACACCTAAATATTAGAAATATATGCAACTGATATTACAGTAGCCCTGCTGGGATAGGCTCCAGCACACCCGTGACCCCTGTGGGGACTAAGTGGTTCAGAAGATGAATGAATTAATGATATTACAGTACTATAGTGTCAATGTGACAGGGCAAATCTGTTTTCTTGAAATTACATGTATATTCAACTTAACTGCATCCACAGTCCCTTCTCTGCTTAGGTTCATAGGTGAGAAGATGGAAGCCTTATTAAGGGTGTGTGTGACCCCACACTAATAACTGGCAGATGAGTAAAAACTATGTGTTTGAGAAATAGATATAGAGTTGTATTTGTAACACATACTTGTAATTGTTTAACATATCAAAGTAATAAATAAATAAATCCTCTTCACAAACCAGCTGGAAGCAGCACAACTGTGTGATGTCCCAAAAATGGATAGATCATTCTTTGAGCACAGAAAGAAACAAAATGTATTCATATCTCTAAGTAACACAATGAGAAAACTTTATAGGCTAATAGAATTATCTGTGCTATTCTCCATCTATTGTTTGATGTGAAAACTCATCAGTCATGCTGCCTTTACACTAATACACAAACAAGAAGAGCAGGGCGAGACGGGAGGGCTGTTGCTCACGCAGTGTAATTACATAAACAATAGTATGTGATATGTTATTAGGAGTAGAGAGGGGAGTTTGGGAAAGGGGAGGTGGTGTTGGGGTAGTCTCCACTGAGGTCTTTGTAATTGCCTATTTGATAGTAAGGATTACAGCAATTAAGATGTTTAATTTAAGGATTTAAGCACTAAGGATTCAGACAAGAACAGAAAAAAATAATAATCAGGGGTAGTGGCTGAAGTTTGGGTTGGATCTGACTACATTTGAATGTTGATAATTCTCTTTCCCCTTCTTCATCTCCTTCACTCATTCTCCCATTACCCCACCCCTCCACACTCAGCCCCTCCATCATCGTCTCATTCTCTCTCTCTCTCTCTCTCTCTTTCTCTCTTTTCCCCCAGTTCCTCTTGAAGTCTCCAAGGGACTGAGAGGATGTGAGGAGAGTTGATCGTTGCATTGCACTGATAAGCAAAAATGTTTCCAGAGCGTAAAAGAACTCTGTGGTGTGTGAGAGGGATAAACTATAATCTGCAACCACACACTGAACTTGACTGCTAATATTTGCATTGGAAATCAGACGGAAGTTATGCTAAGCTTTCCCCATTATAGCTTGGCGTGTGTGTGAAAGGTCTTCCCCCCCTTCATTTGAATATGGCCTCTCATGCATTAGAAAAATACACATTTGGACGAGTGGAGGATGGGATAACAATTTATGAGGATGCATTTTTGAAATGATCTCTTAGCGAGGTGGATCCCCCC
>OMLM01007755.1:32116-50661 GCA_900302695.1 Helostoma temminkii | reverse complement strand
ACATTTTAATGGTGGTGAAGTTAAAAAATATTTTTTACAACTGGTATTCAGTAGTGTGGGCTCATGCTTTGACTGTGGCCATGTGCTTATTTCACTTGGCTGAACAAAGGGAAATAGAAAAGCCCTTGGAGCAAACTTGATTCAAAAGTTATATTGCTCATATTGATGTGAAAGATATTTTCAGATCAAAATTTGACATAACAGTGGGTCTTGTCAGTGTGTTACATTGGAAGGTCAGTGACAGAGATCTGTGTGTGACTTTCCTGTTCTTAAATAGGCATCCAAGAATGGAATTTCAATGTTGAGTATGAAATCCTCAACATAAAAATATGTAATTTTGATTTTAGGATAAACTGATTTAAAAAAAAAAGGGAAGACTATTTCCAAATGAAATACTATATGTGTCTTGTTAATCTCCTTGAAGATATGTTTTCGTGAACAAGATTCAACAAACGTTAACAATGCCCAGTGAGAGTACGAAATGAATGTGCATCCCACATCTCTACATGTTTATGACACAAATGCCAAACCAAATTTTTAAAACGAGTTTGATGCATACGGTACATTACATGGAATTAGTAGTCATGTGAAAATTCTGTGCTTTTAACCTATAGATCAAACTCTAATGGCAATGCACAATCTTTAGAGACTCCGCAAATGATGGCCTTGGGGGAGAATTATTGTAAAGCTACTGGGCAACATTTAACAAATTTGCCGGACAACTACATCTATCCATTCATAAACACATCCATCTATTAAGTGGCATATAGGACATCAGCAGTCTGGATTTTATTAGAAACCCAGTGTCTCCTGCTTGCCTATAGCTTCTCAGGTCTCAGGATGAAAGGCAGAGTGACATTTTGTAATGCTTTAGGCTGAGTAACACATCTAATAGGCCTAGACTTAATTAGAATGGGACTCCCAATGTAAGCAAAGATAAATCCTTACCCCTTGAAAATAATGCTGCAGACACATGTACAAACCCAAATATTCAGACAGAAATATGCATACAGATTCAGCACAGATACATGCATTAATTGGGGCAATTTTCAGTTTTTATGGCTCTTCGATGTGGCGCTGATAATTCCTAAAAATCATACAAGCTTTCTTTGCTTTTTCTTCTTCTCTCACTCCATCCCCACTTCCCAGATCTACTCTCACTGCCTTGCAGGCTGCAGAGTGATATGTCATTTTATAATCCTGTGCTGGCTAAATTACATTACAAATATCCTCTCATTAATTAAAGCTGCTATTGGCAGCACCTGAGATAAAACAGATTATAAGTGCTGAGGGTGAAAAAGCCTGCATCAGCACTTCGCATGTGTGTGCTTGTGTGAAATCGTGCATGCCTGTTCCTGAGAGTACAGGAAAGATAAGAAAGAGTGACACAGAGATAGACTGCAGGAAAAAATAGTCCGTAATAAAATTATGAATACATTATGAAAAATTGGCACCAGTTTACTGGTTATACTTTTATTCACTGAATCCAGTAATGGCAAATAGCACTTTTTGTGCTTTGCCCTACAGTCCTGTTAAAAGTCACTGTTCTACTCTGGCTTCCCTGGGGTCACAATAAAAATGTTTTGAGTGCATGTACTATTGAAAAAAGTATTCGAGCTGGGGTAGAGTAACTAACTCTGTGATCTATACAAAGAGAAATCAAGCAAGATACCTCTTTAAAATGTATCAGTGATACCGTACCTCCTTCAAACAAAATGAATGATGATAAAAACTCACATTAAACACACTCGTCTTGGTAGCTGTCAAAACTGATTAATGCAGAAGAGAGAGGAAGGGAGAGAGAAAAAATCTGTATACATATTAAGTAAGTCAGAGTGAGAATGCATGTTGCCTTTGTATGCACACTGTGTAAAGTCACTGAGTTCACATGGGTCCTTTACAAATGAATATATCACTGCCTTTGAACAAATTAATCAAAGTGCCCAGCTGTTTCTGTGCGTGGCTAACTGGCGTCAGAGCTGGCAGAGGCTGAGACTCCTTCTCTGGGTATATTGCCCTACGTTCCTCTCCTCAAGCAGTAGACCTGAAGTGGCAGATTGGGTTTGTCTCCCTCTGAGTGATCTATTGCCGCTTCACACCTGATAATTTATCACCAGGTCAGATGTGTGTTATACTGATTTGCTTCTTCCCTTCCTCCACAATGTCTTCTGACTCCTGTGACCACGTGCGTTACTCAGACGCACTTTTCATTTTTCAATTAAGCAGTCACAACGAACATATTTGTTTTACATGACGCAAAATGTAACAGTAGTGAATTTTAAGTACAATCGGAGAACATATTATTCTCAGTCAGCACATTGATTTTCTTATTTGGAATTAGCAGGAAAATGTTATGCAAATCTTTTCTCCAATCTACATCTGCTTCTGTTACAAATGATCAATATTCAGATGTCAGTGAAAGTCTTAACAGTGAAGCCTCCAGAAGTGTTGGCTAAATGGAAGCACGACAGCTTTAGTCAGTTGGGACTCATCATAATTACTTATCAGCAAGACATCCCAGGGCTGAACTGGCACTAAATGTCAGCCCTGAATTTTTGCCCAGAAAGGTCAATCCCAATTGGCCAGATACCAACCACTGTGCACTCCCCTTCAATACATGTACCACAACTTAACATCCTTTATATTATACAAAAAATGGAAAATTATATTGTTGCATATTGTTCCTTTCTACAAGCACCAATTTTATTTCCCCAAAGTGGACTCAAATTTATTGCCTCCCAAGTCTATTTTAAATTGTAAAACAAAATGTGAATTACCACCTGTAATGGGATCGGAATGGACACAACATAGCAAAAAAAGAACAGTCAGTGACTACATTTGAAGTGTAAGTCAATGAGCACTTGCAGGACCAGGTGCAACACTATGCTTGACAGTCATACAGAACGTGACATGGCTGTGGTATTTTGTCTGTTATTCATTGTCCTCACTTTTTTTCTGAAAATATGCAATACCTCAATGACTATATTTCTAGATCGTGTTTTGATTTGTTTCATATTTCTTCTGATTCCTAAAATGATTGTGAACCCACTGCCACACCTTATTCTGTCTATTCTCACTCTCTTGTTGACTGCTGATGTCCTCTGCAGGGGAAATCACTCTAAGAAGAATTTTAATTTGTGCTAATCTCATAAATGCCCTAAGTCCCCCTTCCTTTGTCCCACCATGACGCATGCCTGTAATAAACCGCATACATAAAACGTTCCTCTGAGAGAGCCCTGAAAAAAGAGCTGACATGTTCAAAGTTACTCTCTTCCCCTCTCTCCCACTTTGGATGCTTGTGATTTCCGCCAGGAGTGCTTTATTTGGATCCTTTATTACATGTGCTGTCCCAAAGACTTTAAAAGCGGTTTTAATATGTGAATTCTCTGCTCTGTAGTGTGTGAAAGAAGCATGAGGCACACTAAAAATGTTGACATTTATGAGCACAAATGCGTTTCACCGGCCCACTTGTTGTTAAATGATCAATACAGGATGGTATTAGCGTAGGTGAGGTAAGACACAGCTATTGTAACGAGGAAGGCATATTTTGATTCTACTTGTAAAGTGGTTTTTCTTGATTACGCAAAAGCCTCACTATCAAAATTGTTATGTTAGAGAGTCTTCTCTAACAAGCCAGCACTTTGACAGTAGGCACTGCTTAAATAATAACATATTCAACAGACAGCATGCTTACAGGACAGAGCACAACTATATCTCTTATTAGTAGTATTGTTATTATTATTATTAAAGACTATGATTTTAGTGTTTTGGTTAACTCTCACCTATCCTATTGTCAGATGCATCAAGCAGCTTCTTTCAGAGATTAATCTCATCGCAATGTCAGTCTATACGATTACATAAACGCAAATTGATGGGATTTAATTAAATTAAAATGCGTATCTGTGAGAGGTGACAACCTCTTCTGTGTTTGTGTGCACTTGACTCTTATCTACTTTGCTAATAAAGAGATGATCAGTTAGTCTCTGGTTAAGCAGCGGAGCATGTGGTCACATGACCTTCCAGTGCAGTGTTGATAATTTAGCTAAATTTAGCTACTTTTTTTCAAAACACAACCAGTAACCTAGCAAACTTTTGGTCAGGAATTAGCTACTTTATGCGAGGTGGTTCACTAAAATGCTTTGCTGATTAATCTGTCCTGTGGCTGTGACTGCTTCACTGTCTGTGTTCAGCGTGTATGGGAGCAGCAGCCAGAATGAAGTGTGAATGAGCTGAAACTCTCCAGTCATTTATCCCCAGTGTTTGTCCCTGTAAACTTCTTTTTTTATTATTTTTTTAATTTAAAGTTAAATTTAATGCAACTATTTAGGTTAAATCTTGTTTTCTCAAAACATACAGAGTTTAGTACAGTGAGATAATTATAAACGTTTGGATTCACTCTATTAATAACATATATAAATTACGTGTATTTTACAAGCCAGTGTCAGGATATTGTTTATTATATCTAAATCGCAATAGTGTCTGCAATAACCGTAATTTGACTTTTTCACAAAACCACCAAACTACCACCAAACCCTAAGCCTGTTTGCTGATTAGGTAAAGAGCACACTTAAGTCTGCTATTCTAAACACGTTGTTTTATTTTTCATGGTCATTGAACTTTTTATTCAGGTTTACAAGCAATAAAAGGGCCAAATAAAATAGTAAAATAAATAATCCTAACTCTATTTCTGTGCTTTTGCCATCTTTCAGGCATCTTTACCTATTTTCCACAGAACCTTGTATTAGCAAGCTTCTGCATGTACTTGTGATTTTTCTATTCCGTAATACATCAGTCTGGACACATAACCGCCACCATCGTCATTAATTACCTGTTCCACTCACATCTTTCTATAATCTCTCTAACTCCTCCAGCCCATTCTTCTTCCCCTCAATCTCTGCAGAAGGTCCCACACCACCCTACTCCATATGATGTGACACGATTCACCTCCCGAGACCTATTCTTTCTCTGAATGGGATCATAATCGGTGCAGCTTTCATTTTAATAGTCAAAGTGACAATACATTGGATGTGCATATGGGTGAATGTGTGTGTCTTTCTGTGTCTGACACCTCTATGGATGCATGGATGAGCATGGGCAGATGTGCCCACTGGAGCAGAACACCTTAAGCGTGCAGAGCCTTGGACATTAATGAGATGGTGACAAAACTCGCACTGTCCAATTAAAGAGAGTCAATGGGGCCATTTAAAACAGAGGGGCAAGGAAGGATGAGAAATGACAAGCATATCCTGCTGGGATGGTGGTATGGAGTGATGTGAGGAGCAGTAGTATGAGGGGATTTAACTGGTAGAGTTCACACAATATAATTAAAGGCAGGTAGCTTGTATTAGTATACCGCAGATATACCATATACTTTTACTTTACTGAAAGTAAGATGCAAAGACACTGATTTAAACTAATGAATGTAGTATTTACACATTCCCTTCTGTCAAAGATCTCTACCTCATTAAATGTTGAGTGGTGTGATAACACGTCAATCAATATGCAGGTATGTTCTCTTTCTAATGTACCATTGAGGGGTTAGTGTAATTTGCCTTCTCAGTCATTCCCCTGCTATTATTTGCCACTTTGTGAGGTATCATCTTACAGTATAAGCTCCAGACAAACAACCAAAGTATATTTAAAATTTACTGTAGGTCCAAATGTGTACTGTTCTAGTTGCCTTGATGTTATGGTTCAAGGAAATATCTGAAAGAGAAAAGGTTTGGCATTTAAAAAACTTGTTGCTACTGTGGTTCGTAGAGTTTTATCTCTTCGTTTGGAGTTTAGCTACACTCTTCCATTTCTGTTCCTGCTATTGGTTTTTTAAAGCAGTGCAAGAAGAATGTTTTTCATCTTAATGTCTGTGTTGTGTCAAACACCTCTTAGGTCCATAGATTTCTTGATTTGTTAAGCTGCTAAAAACATAAACACTTCCTGCAGCTGTTTTATAGTAAAGCAAATTAACAGACATGCTGGTAGCTTTGTGTGGCTCTAATTTCAAATAATCTGTGTAATATGGGGGAGACACCAAAATATTACACATTTTTTTCTTGTTGTTTGTGGTAGATGGAGAATTTGTGAGTTTGCTTATTTACCAATAAATATTGGTATTCTTGTATAGTTACAAGAAAAATATGATCTTCATACTTAGAAGTAGATCAGAGGTCATGGGAGTAACAAAAGGTGACTTATTAGAGAATATTACAAAATAAAAAAAATAACAAAAGTGGTATGTAGGTGCCTGGGTGTAAAGCTCTGCTTTCACCCCGTGCAGCTGTCAGCACTGATCAACCTCCCACTCTGGACACTCAATGCAGCAAGACCCCTCCAGCAACCAGCCAGTAATTGATCCTGCGGTTTTGTTGGGATTCCCAGGACGCAGTCTTCATGAATGTATGTGTGTGATTGTGTCTTTTATCTTTGTATGGCTTTGCTCCTAGCAGCATGCCCCACCTTGCTAACCTCCCCACTGCATTCAAAAGGTATCCAAAGGTCATAGTCATGGTCAGAGTATTAAATCACACTTACATGTATGTTCTTTCAACCTTTTCCCTTTTGCACCTCGCTATTCTCTTACATGTATTTTGTTCTATACAGTCTGCATGGTGAAAACGCTTTTCTTATTGTCAAGTTTCATTGAGATTGTGGTGCGATTTTTCCTTTTCTCAAATAACCTTGTGATTTTATGTAGATGAAAGTAAATCACAGTTCACTCAAGTTGTTTCAATGCTCTACCACGCTCGATTGTCTAGCGTTTTTGAGAGAGTCGCTCACCATAAAAGAGCGCATTTCACTTGCATCTAGTTTGAGACAGACGAGAGAAACGAGGGGTGTGCCAAGTGAAAGCCTCAGTCTTGCTTTTGGTGGAAGATTAGCAGCTGCCAGGAAGCTTTCAGAACCTCTAAAGAAAAAAAGAACTTACACATACACATACACAGCTGCATGTGTGACCAAACACACACACACACATACAGAAACTTCAATCGTCAGAACAGTTGCAGTTTCTTTCAGTCTCTGTAGAAGTGTATCTGCAATTTAAACTACTGTGGTTTTCGCCTCCACCAAATTACAAGCTCCATTTGCCAGCCTAATTAACGGTTCATAGCATTCAGTTAAATTTACTGCTGCAGCCTGTGCCAAACTAAACAGGATAGACCTCACAGATAACCGTAAACTTGGCTGTGGAACCTGACACCTTGAAAAAGCAAACTTGTTACAGGGAGTCTGTTTATATACTCCTCTTTCCCTCTGTCTCTCTCTCTCTCTCTGCCTGTCTTCTCGCTCTACTGTCTCCGCTGACAGTTACTTGACTGTTTGACTCCGAGGGCTCCAAAGCGTTGGTTGTTAAGAGGGAAAACCCAGACTCACAACCTATTCCTTTTGACCGCAATTCACTGTATGTTTGTCAGCGGGCGCCCTTGTGGTCAATACTGTTTAGATGCACAGCTGAAATCTGAATCCAGACGAGAGGACACAACAGGATGAAGCAAGGCATGAATTTAAGCCTAACTCCCAGAATTCATCCAAACAATCCCTTCGGTTTCTCAGAAAAACAAACAAAATAAAATCCAGTGGAACATAAACAGCTTGAATATAAACTGATACAACATGAGAGTAAACTCCACACTTTGTCAAAAGTAAAACATTTTGACACACTGAAAAGAAGGGTGAAGTCTTAAGGTCTGCCACTAGTAATCTGCTAATCTTTGACACAAGTGTAGCTTTTATGTGTGTGATCACTGTTCGACGGGTAAAAAAAAGCACTGACCAGCAACTGACTGACAGTTCATGGAGCATTTATTCCTTTCTCCACAAAGCCGAGCTTGGTCCCTGCTGCTCATGCTATTGTGACAGAGGTGCGAGGTACGGTGGCTATACAGGACCTTTGTCAAGTGGTTTAGGATTCTGTGACATTGTTGCATCATCTTAGTGTGACATTGTGTGGCCAGTCTGGTCGTGTTGTCCTTGGTGGATCTGCTTTTTACTACAGGGAGAGAACATAACAGTTCTCATAAATACATGTTCATATACTCATCTTTGCTCCAGTATGATTCTCCAAATCTGTGGTTTGGTTTAGACATTGTTTGTAAGCCACTGTTTGGTTCATACTTTGATTTTATGGTTGGTGTGTGGTTGAATAAGAAAGAGCGGGAAAAACATCATAGGTTTATTAAGAAGTATTACTATGTTTATGTTTGTGTCATGGGTTTGTGTGTTTTGTTTCAGAAGTTCCATCATTAAAGATAACCATTTATGAATTTAAGCCAAGAAAAGCAAAGTCTGTCTGTCCGCACTTTCCTCTTCTAATATCTGTACATGAAAGAAATCGTTCAATCTCTTACAGTAAAGGGTTTGAGCTATATGCCAACTGAATGAATAACAAGCCACTCTAGGCTCATTTTGACAGGGCCATGGTGTTTCAATCTCTAAATTCCTCTAAATTATCTCCTTTGTATTATTTAGAGTTGTGCTATTGCTCTTCTTTCCTTGGTACTTTGTGGTTCAATTATGCAGAAATATTTATCTGTAGTTCCCTCACAGATGTGTTCTTGTATTCTCTCTATGCACACGCACACTATGCACATACTAGGCACATACCTCCAGTTTGAAGAAAAACAAGGAAGCAAGAGAAACAAATCTTCATGCTTCAAACTATTTTTCTCAGTAGATTGCCTCCAAGTTGCACCACATGAGTAAACCTCTCTTCCAGATGTGACAAATCTAAAAAGAAAGCAACCGCGACAGATAGACAGATTGACATAGAGAGGGTGTAAAAATAGTCTTTTCATGGTTCTAGGCAATTGTTGCAAGTCTTTGGCTCACTTCTCATAGGAATTTTTGTTGTAGGCAGAATCAGCGTATCAATCAAAGTCAGGTTTAAATGAGCCACAGAGGGATGCAAACATAGCCGTGTAGTTAATTGATCAATGGCTTGTTCAAGGAATTAAAAAGTGGAAGCTTCATTAGCCCAAATATTCTAAATCTCTAACTACTTTTAGCTTCTTTATTGCCAAATGGCACAATAGAAAAAAAAGACGAAACTGTATGGTTGAAACATTCAAGCATTCAATTTATACTAACCATTACTGTCATCACAGTAAAAAATGTTTCTTACATTTTTAAGCTGATGTATTTTCAAAGAGGATTCCCATCTTTTCTTTTTTCACCACCAAGTGCTACCTCTTAAACTAAAACTGAATCTAAACTGATCCCTGTAATGCCTTCTGTACCATACAACTGGGCCATAACAGCATATGTCATACTCTCCTACCCCACTGGCCATTAGCAGAAAAGAAACTGGACCGGGTTTAACTTGTCAGCCGGCTTCAAAGAAGACTGTGTGGGCCTCTCGGAAGCCTCCCTAGCTGATGGAGAATTATTGATTGTGTGTTCAGATATCTTGAGGCTCTGGTGTATAACACTGGGGTTTAAATTCAGCTCTAATGCTCAGCCCATGCATAATTTATGTAGTTCCCATCAAAAGGTAGAAACAATGCAAACGAAGGCGGCCTCAAGAAGCTTTTTGTTGAAAGTTTTCACACATCAACAAGCTCAAAGCCTGTACGATTTTATAATAGGTCAGAATGCAGGAAACAAAAAATACAAATGGAGTGTAGCAGCAGTAGCTGTGAAATGCACATCATGATTTATTGTATGTACATTATACATTTATCATAAGAAATAATGCCATTTTAGTCTTACCAACTCATTAATGGAGCATTTTAAATGCACAGTCAATTGCTTTTTGTGGTTTATATATGAGAGTAGTGTGTAACACAAATGCACAACTGTTATTAAGGGTTACGCTATTTCTTTCTGTCTTACATGTAGAACCAACATGCATTAGTTGAATAATGACAACACCATTCACGTATTGATCTGTCTGATGTCTAGTGCTGCTTTGGGCTATACTCCTCCACATGGTAAAGACATTTAGAAAGCCACATTTACTGAAGGAACACAACTGAAAAATGAGCATGGGCTTATTTGAATCTTAGTAATGTAAAAACTTTCAGAATTGTCTCATGCAAATGTAAGTAGCTGTCAGCTGTTGCAGATCAGTATTAGCTAAAGCGAGGTGGAGATGTGCAACAAAGCAGGATCTGTGTCTCTGAAATCCACTTCTCAAATCACTTCACCAAACTCTTCATCAAACAATATAAGGTAACTGTTTGTCTACGTTGTTGATTCTTAGAGCGCCATGCTGGGGAAACAAGCTCACTAGCTTGTCACCAACAGAGAAATGTCATAATTTACAATCATGTCATCTACAACAGCATCTTATCTTATAAATTAGAAAATTTTCATACCGGCATATTTGTAGATGAAAAGATATTTACAGCTTACTGGAAAACATATTCCGACCTGCTTGTAAGCAGTAGGACGTTACTGCTGCTTTCTGTCTTTTCTTAGTGTTTCAGAGACACTGGTGTTGACAATAATGGGATATATTTATATAAAATCTGTATTATTTATGTTGTCCATGATCTTGCACTTAATTACATACTTTACATACAAATTAAATGGCTTAAAACACATGAGTCATCTGGGAACATATGTTTAGCCCACGTGGACTATTTCATATCTACTTAACCTATGTAAAATGCAACAAAGAGAAAGTGTTCAGTTTGGAAATGTTAGTGGAATGTTTTCAACAAGTACTTTTACTTCTTTTATTAGGTCAGTTTTTACATGTCTTGTTTAGTACTATTGTTACTTTAATTTATTAAGAGGATATGTGAAACAAAACAACACAAACAAAAACACAATACCAACAAAATTCTTGTTGGTTATGCAACTTTTGATTCAAAAACAAGTAAACAAAGTTGCCAATACAAGTAAATAATTATTTCCATATTAGGTTAAAATGAACTAGATAAACACCAACATGCAAAGTCATTCTCAAATCTTTTGTGCATTAGCAAGCTTTGACGACGTTAAATATAAAGTCCAGTTGTTACCATCACTTTGATGAATGTACTGTTTTTTAAATATTTGGTAAAATATATAGACGCACTCTTAGTGTTGACAATTACTAACTATACTAAAACACTGGTTAATAGGCAACAGTGCTCTTATTCTGATATGTCAATCAGTGATTAAGCTTGTGTAAAATTGAAATGCTATGTTACAGGAACTGTCTTTCTAGATGCTACATGACTGGAACTTCAGCTTTTTAGAGCGGATGCTGTAAAGTTTTGATTGTTTTATAAATTTTACTTTCTACCTTCCAGTATGCTTCTTTTCTGGGTGCTGTTCATTCACTGTATACTGTATGCTTTAGTGTTATTTGTTTGCCCTTTGCCCTGTTCCCATTTTTAATGTCTTCCCTAGGGACTGGAGATGAAATTGGTCATTTGGATAAATCTGATAGATTTACATAAAACACATGTCAATTAATCCTAATTGCCCCTGAGTAACAGAAAAATTAATACATGCATTAACTTTAAATGTGGCTGCTGTATTTCTTGCACTACACCAACTGCTGTTGACTGCATCTAGGTTCCTGAGTTGTGTCTCTTGAACACCACTTAACCCTTCTGATGAGCCTTGTCTAACACAGTACTCGACATTCCTTAATAAATGCCACTGGATATTTGAGTGCATATATTTGCACTTGTATCAGAAGTGGCTCCAAGGTATCAGAGAACACGGCCGCATGCAGAAACACTCAGCTCATACCATAATAGGTGGATGACCAAGAGAAGAGTTTTTCATATTTATTTTTTCTTTTATTAATACGTAGTGCTCATTATGCCCTCATGTGTGTCTGGCGCAGCAGGAGACTGGGTTTTGACAGTGCCTCTCCTCATTACTGGCTGGCGAGTACCTGAGAGATGAGATGCATCCTGACACCCAGGGCTGATTCTCACCTCCATTATCACCAGCAGGGGGTCGCCATGATCTGATTACAAAAGGGAGAATTAATAAAGAACAGAAACACAGGGAAACGAGAAGGGAGTGAAAAGAAGGAGGATGGGAATAAGGGTAGGAGGAGATGTAGAGTGGAAAGGGCAGAGTAATGGACACAGTTGATGAAGCAAAGGAGAGAGAGAGAGAGGACAGGAAACAAGGAAAGCAGTGAGATGAGGCACTGGAATGGTTGGAAATGCTTGGGGACGTTGATGACTGCAGCATTTGTCTGGACTGCATGAGCCTAATGATAGAGGTCATTGGCACACTGCTCGTTAAAGGTGACTGTCTGTGATCAATACCACCTGATGAGGTGCCTGAGATCCCTCTGATGTGCATCAAAATGGAATATGTTTTTCCTCTCCATTTAATCGATGGGAAAAGTGTGAAACTAATTGGGCAAAATTGCAGGGGCATTTATTGATTAATCAAGCAGAAAAACGAGGGGAGCATATCAGGAGCCAAGGCCTCGACATGTGAGGGCAACGACATGGTGTTTTGATTGGTGAAATGAATCGATACCTTGGAATCATTGCCTGACTCATAAAAGTTGGAGAGGCATGAAATATTTAAAGGAACCGTGGCAACAGCACCTGCAGATCCACAGAAAATGGAATGAAAACAGACTGGCATCAATTTTGAATGCCAGACAGTCACATAGTGGAAAGTGCCCCTGTAGAAGATAGGATTTTTCCTCTTAAAATGCTATCTTCCTGTTCCTATTCTTTTCATGTATACAACCTTTTTCTATATATAGTCACTATGGTGCGCTTTAGAATGAGCATAGATTTTTGTCTTTCTATCTTTTCTCCACCATCACAAAATTCACATGGCACTGGTCCTTTTTTGCATTGTGTGAATGTGTTTGAGAATAGTCTGTGTATAGTGGTATGTCACAATGGGGACCTCTAAAGGACAATGGGAGTCTATAATATTTTGTCTCTGTAGCGCTGAATCCCCAGAGGGATTTGGATCACTCTATGATGTTGGACTATCCCATATATCAGTAAAAAAAACCATCACCATGTCCCTTGTTGATAAAGATAGAATTAATATTGGTCAGGGGTAGCAGTTGTGCCACTATCACGTCCACCATATGTTCCACATCAGAAAACATATTTTTTCTACCATCTGAACGATCACACATCATAAAAAGAACAAACAAGATGATAGATGAAGCAGTCATCTGTAATTGGAAGAATACTAAAGAATCAGGTAAAGAAAAGGAGAGAAGTGAGAAACAAGGATTCCCGAATAGGACTTGAATTTGTAGTTGTTTTTTTCCACAAAAAGTGACGTGAACAACATTGAAACCGCAATGAAATAAACAGCAAGACAGAATTTGTGATTTGAAGAAGGGCGGCTGAGGGTAAATCAGCAATACTTACTGAGGTCACTGAACTGTCAGGATAGGAGAACACTTAGTGACTTGCACACAAAATTTATTTAAGGAGATGCTAACAGTCTGGAGGCTACTGGGAGGCAGTTGATAAGTGTCTGGATCATGTAGTGACCTCTCAGTGGCCTCGCAATGTTGTTGATTGCCGGATGGAGTCAGCGGGGAGGCTGGTGGTCTGGTCTTGCAGCTTCTGGCCTCTGAATGTCTGTCAGTGGAAAGACTCGAGGCCACATTATTCTGAGTGGAAGTCCATCGGGTCTCATTGTTTTGACCCACTACAGTCCTGTTTACATACTAATGAGAGATTTACTCTTCACAGAGTACAGGAGCTGAATAATGTTAATGTTTCTGTACACTTGCCCAGGAGTTGGTCTGCACGCAGAGTAATCCATAAAAACCCAGCAATCTGAACATGAGCTGCATATTGTGAATCTCAAATCATCAACACTGGGCCATGTTTATGGAAGCAACGGAGTTAAGTTGATGCAAATCAATGGACTTTAGCGGGTTGTTAAGAGTTTAGCTGGTGAGCTAGAAGGAACTGTCATACAGTACTTATGTCTAAAATCAATGCATCCAGCTCATTCTGACACAACACATTGGCAAACTTTTAGAATTTTCATGGATTTTATAAAACTTGGTGCTTCACTTTACAGTGTATTGGCTCTTGCCCAAGTTCATAAAATATCTGATACTAACATGATGTATTAGTTCAGGTTTATCTACATTTACTTCTCTAATGTTAAGGCCAGCCAGGGGTTTCTGCTGCTGTTGTTTGACTACATTGTTGTTGGTACGTATAATTAGAATTACACTGTAAAAAAAGCAACTAATTATATATTATTGTGTGGGTATGCAACCAGAACCAAAACTTGATATTTTTTGTTGTTTGATTTTAATTAGACATAACCAAAATGTTGCTACTATCACATAATTAAAGACATTTTAAGAGCATTTTAAAAAATCCCCTGAACATAATCCAGTTTTGTTGAATTGCACCATAAAAGTGTTTGTGTCTGGCAAAGTGGTTGCTATAAACATGTTATAAAATTTGAAACAATTCATATTTGCACCACTAGTGCAGGATGAAAAGAAGCAAATAAAACTGACATTACAGGATGATCAACCCCAGAAGCTCTAAGTAAACACTCATTTTGTATCACTACATAGTTTGACTTGTATGCAGCTAGAAATGGGGGTCAAGAGTTTAAGTCTTTATCATGTCAGAAACAATCCACAATGGTGAATTGATTTTGTTGAAAGGTGGAATGGAAACGATATGAAAAACATTCACAGATGTATCCGGAATTATACACAAGTACTACTGTAGGCCTATATGTGTTAACTTGGATAGAAATAGTAGTGATACATGAGGAAAACTCCTGGCCTGTGTATACAGGTCATGCATATATTTTTAATAAAGAGATGTTTGGATGACCAGGTTTGAACATGGTGACTAGTCAAGAGCCAAGGAAGAGCTTTAACCCGGTGTCTAACACTCTTGGACACTTTATATGACAAACCTTGTGTTACAGTGACTAACTCTGCCTTATGTTTGACAGGTAAGCAGCCCTCAGAGCAGCCTCTAGCAAATCTCTGAACACTGGGAACTCAGGTTTAAGCAGGGCAATAGGGATGTAGACAGAGAGACTAGAAAGGCAGACCTGCATTTACAACCTGTTTGGGATTTGGCTATTGCACCGTGACTAACACCCCTGCTGTACCACATATGCTGCTGAATTCTAAGTCTGGCATGCTGCAGGAGGTACAGGGTTAGTCAGACCAGAGAACAAATGCCATCTGTTAAATAAACAAACACAAAATACCCCACCATCATTTTCCATGTTGAAGAAAGAATTTAAATCCCTAAAATGAACGTATTCTATTACGCCTCAACTCCAGACAGCCAATTATGTTTTATTTTGGCACTTAAAGTTTGTGAAAGAGTACGGAATATTGCCCATAATATATACACAAGCAGGCTGCCACCACAGAAACACTGCTTAAAGGGGTCCCTTGGGGGCCCTAAGGTGGAGAGGAAAGGTCCCACAGAGCAGAGACTGCCACCTGCATGTGCCTGTTCATAATGTATTTGCGCTAGTTACTCACTGACAGAGAGAAGAGCATGACAGGCCATTGCCGTTTGGCAGATGCCATGCACAAATGCTTCGCACCAGTTTGACATCAACCATTGGGGCTAAGATGAGGCCTTGGTCTGACAGCTCAGCTGGACCAGAGCCAAGAAGGAAAATATAGAAATCATGGCAGCAGTGAGAGAGGTGTTCGAGGTGAGCTAGAAGCAGGGTAGTGGAAAGTTTAATATTAAATTCATCTGTCTAAACAGTATGACGGGGGTAAGACGAATAGCATATGGATGTTGGGAGACAGTTTGTAGGGCTGTTTCAGTGTTTTGTACGTGAACTATTTATGAGGTAGACGGCATGAGGAGGCGATTTTAGCATGTTTGCCCAAGGCCATGTGGTAGCTTGGTGTTTGAAATTTGGATTTTACGTAAGCCTGGCAGTTGTTATACAACCTAAGAATAAACTGTAAAGCAAAATAATGAAGCACATCCTGTCCTGCTTACAGAGGCACACTCCATCTTCCTGTCTTTGTGTCCATCTGTTTTTGGGAGCTTTGGCTACACCCTTTCTTTTTTTCCTCTGTTTTCTAACCATAGTATTGAATTCACTGTTAAAAATGTCACAACATGGACAGACTCACTGTAGGTGGTTTGCCGGAGGAATTCTGAAGGCAGTGACAGACCTTTAAAATCCAGTATTACCAGCAGCAACAGACATCTGGCTCATAGTCTCATGGTTGTGTACACAGTAACATAGTTAGATTCAAACACAAATATAATAATAAATTTAGATTTCTATCCTTTATAAAATATTATGGGTATTTATTTAAACACTACTTTTTGGTTTGTTTCACAGAAAGTCCATGATGTAACAGGCCTGTTATTGCCGCTTATTTTGCAGTTGTAAATTAATGTTGTGTGATAGTGCGGGTGAAAAGAGTGTAAAAGAGCCCCAGCTAGGTCTGCTCTGTGTTCAGTTATTAAGCAATGACACTGCTAGATCCAAAGGTAAGACTCAAAAGAATTACACAGACAGACTTTGTCCTGAAAATAAAGAAGCTCCAAAATGAATTCAAAACAGTGTGCAGTGGTAAGACTAGATAGAAAAGAGGAAAGGATTTTTATCCTCATGCTGCTAACATGAACTGTGTGTTTGTTTGTGATTTCAAAGCTCGAAGAATAAGAAAGCCTCCCCTGTGACACTGGCCGCCTCTGTTATTCATGTTTCATATATATGGCATGATTACAAACACAGGCACACAAATGCACATGTACACTTACGTGTAGCAAAAAACCCTGTCTGCTGCTTTGTCTGCATGTCAGTGAGGCTCACAGAATCCTGGCTGGGTTGCGTGACACCGTCACAGTATCCCAGAATCCCTGCAGGCAGCCTTGAGACAAGCAGCTCATCATTGCTCCTCTCACTCCCAGGTGAATGGCAGGGGGTCACACTACAATGGAAGGAAGGAGGGATGGAGGACCTGAGGCCTATTGTGGAGATGGAAAATTATCCACCACATCTACTGGAATAGCCACTCAGACAGACAGAATATAACACACACAAAAATGCATCCACACGCGCAAAGCAGAGAAAGCTACTCAGACGGGCAGTTCTGTCACCAGTGATTACTCTCCTGCCACTCTGACATGAAGAGATTGGGGCCATATGAACGCCTCTGTAGCCCTAAGCGATGTTTAGGGGCAGGAACTGTTGAAATGCTTATGAAGGGTCATAATCAGATGTGAAAGCTGTCTTGTACGCTTAAAGGAAGCATTGTGGCAAAAAGCATCACTCTGTAATATTGATGCTGTTTTTCAGCGGGTTGCATTAAGAGGTTGGGAGGAAATTGGAAACACATTAGCAACACCTGATAGCTTTGAATTTCAGGTTCAAGGATTCTGAACTCATCCCACTATAACACAGGGACTCATAATGTTACTCATTCAACAGGACTGTTATCCCAGTTGGTGACTGATAGAAAGGAAAAAAATTCTAGTACTGTTCCTGTGTAAAGAGACAGTTTAATCTCTATTCAACCAGGTCCAAGTCCATTGATGTTAGCAACTTCTTTTTCCAAGGGAGACCAGCCCAAGACAACAGCATTTTAAGGACACTGGGGAACACTTTGAATTCCCCAAAACAGGAAGTTATGTGTTTTTCACTGCAGCGCTGATGCATGTGTTGCTCCATGCAGATTTTTACTGTTTTGCCAGGCAGTGCGTTTACATGGACTTAAGTAACCAGATTAGACTGTTTCTTAATGTGTTTTTTAAATGTCGGCTGAGCTCTCAGCACTGACAGACCAGCACAAGTATCAAGTAAAAAGTGACCTTTTTGGACATCTACAGGACACTTTTTGTTGGTTTCAGGTTTATTTGATCTTCAGGCTGACTTGATTTAAAAATGAGGCACCATCAAGGTTCGTGTAATGATTCCCCCATTCATTCAGCTGTTGTCTGACAGCTGATAGCAGAGAAGAGAGTGTCTGCAGCCACTGTTACGTACATGTGCTTTTGTGAAAGGCTGGTTACCCTTTTGATGATGATGATGATTATGGTAAAGTACTTGTATAATAAGATATTTGCTTTTGTAATGTTGTCTACCATGAAGTGTTACAGCTGTACTGTTTTAATTATTAACATCTGCAAACCTGTCAGATAAACGTAGTGTATGGAGTACAATATGAACTGTAGTGTAGCAATAGTTTATTAATGCAAAATGTAATACTTCTCTGAACATGAAATCGATAAGAAATGGAATCAATATCCAGATGCTGAATCTGAAACACTGAAATTCAAAAGATATCCAACCCTATATGCTAGTGCAGACAGCAGAGAACGCGTCTTATCTATTCAGAGATTAGAAAATTAACTCAAGATATGGGCATTTAGTTAATTTCATGTGTTAATTGTTTTAAGTTGGTAACAGTCTCAGTCTTGATAAACTGAGTGCAATATATGAAGACATTCAGTTGGTGCAATCAAGTACAGTACTGTATTAAAAGAAGTTGTTAAGAAGGTGGCAGCAACCAGTCTTTCCAGACTTCCAAAGAAAGAATTTGCATCATAAATAAAACCAAAACTATTAAATTATATATTAAAAGAAAGACATTAATGTAGCCAAACACAAATATTTATAATAACTAATGG
>OMLM01007755.1:0-32096 GCA_900302695.1 Helostoma temminkii | reverse complement strand
TTCTATTTTTCAGCTGCCTCAATGTTCTGATATTTTTTATTTTTGAATTAGAACATAAGATAGTAGGTTTAAAATCATATCCTGTGCTTTTGAACTGTCTCTTGCTTGGAAATAATAAACTTTGCCTACTGCCTTTAAAAAAACAAAACAAACAAACAAAAAAAAGCTACATCCATCGCTCTCATGAGGTATGCAGCGCACTGCATTTTCCTGTGGTACTGATAGAAAAATCTAAATGCAGACTGTGCACACTGTGGAAGCATATGGGATGTTTTGTTTTTCCTGCCCTTTTCCCAAGAGTCATCACAGGGAAAACTATTTATTAAATAGACACAGTGTAGGCTGGTCAGTTGGCACTCTCGAATAGGTGGGGGAAAAGCTTGTGGAACCTTAGATTTATTTGATGCCACTCGTAGGTTTTCCAATTTAGTGCTTCTTGATGGTTCCGAGGCTCACACATAGAGGGGCTGAAAATAGCAGAAAGCACATCTCTAGATGAAAGGTGCCTCAAGGGTGGCTATCAGGACTGAGGAACACAAAGAAAGCACCTCACTCACATGCACACTCCAGCCCTTGGGGTCTTTGGGAGTGATGAGAACTGACAGTGGTTTGTGTGCAATGACTACTTCTGTGTTTGTGATCTGCAGCTACTGTGGAGTCTTCTTTACAAACCTCCACTATTCACCACTGACAACATGAGCAAAAGATCTTTCTGAATCACAGACCGTGCACTTTGTCTAAATCAATACACATGGGACAATGTGCTGTAACAAACATGCAAGCTTCCAAAATGTGTATGTGCAAACAGTCAGTGCTGGGTGAAATTGAAAAACCTGTGAGCCATCAATAATACTAAACAAAAAATATGGGGCTATAGCAAAGTATGTACATCTTAATCACCATGCATAATTAATATGTGCATTAGACACTAAACAACAGTTAATGATTTCAAAGTGCTGACCTACACATTTGTATGCATTTAAGGATGTCAGATGAAGGTCTAGGTGCTTTATTTTTGAATGGTTACAATCATGCACCTTTGCCTTTCCTCTGTGAGATGCGCTCATAACAGAGTAATGGGTCACCATATGCATAAAATATGAGACAGCTCGTCCTTTTACATCACATGCAAGAGACTGGAAGTATTATTAAGTATTAGTATGTATGTGTATATGTGATTTCTTACAATGTAAAATATTACACACCAATATAAACCAAAAAAACTATTAAAATGTACATGCAAATATTAGTAGCCTTTTATATTTCTGAAGTGTTCGCTTTAACTTTAACATCAGTCATGAGTATGTGATTTGCATTGTAATGATTTCGAAAAATCAGATCAATTAATGACACGTCACTGTCATTAATTCCTATATGCAAATGCCTCGTACAATACAAATCATTTCAAATAACTGGAAATGATAAATTCATGCCTTTAATTATGGTGATGATTTAAGTCAATGAGCAAACAAATTTCATTAATGGATTAAAAGCTAAAAAATGGTCTGTTATCCAGCACTTAGAGGGACGGGATTAGCCAGCAACCATATTAGACTTATCTTTATGCAAATGAAAATGATTAGCAATCACTGGTTTCCCTGAAAGCAACAGCGGCAAATAAAGAAAGTTACTGGGGTTGAAACAGTAATTTTAACAACTGGAGAGAAATCAGTTATGTCTTTAACAATGAAGTACAGTGAGTCAAATGCTAATGTTAGTATGTCTGCTCATTTATAATTTGTTTGGTGATTCAGAACAAAAGAGAGCAAAGCTTAACACAATGTAGAACAAAAAAGTCACATACTGTGAATTCAACAGAAATAACTAGAGTGATAAACTATCTCTACAACAGAGACTGCGAGTCAATGGGTATTTTTTGGCACGGATGACTGCATCAGTGCCATGCATCTTTGGACCATTTTCTATTGGCATTCCACTTATATTGGCTCCAGAAGGGCCTTTGATGCCTGCCTGGGCTCATATTTAGGTTTCTGTGCCTGTTGGCGGTGGCTGCTGCTCTTAGCATCAAAATGCAGCACTTCCTCTCAGTGGAGCCAGGCAGCTGATAGCCCTTATCTCCAGCAGCATGAGCCATTGGACTTGGGGCATACTTTACCCTCCTGGTCTCTACAGTTCTCTAACAATGCTTTCTCTCTGGGTGAATGGTCTCTGAGGGCTCAATTTAGACTGTGGATGGTCACCCCTGCCTCAGATTAATGCTGGAGCGCTGGGCCAATTCACAGGGATTTGCTCTGGCATGTTTAGTAGGCTGTGTTAAAGGTCTTGGAGAAACAAACTCTGACATGCATGTAATGGTTACACAACTGGATTCACTTGCATGAACAACCTAGTGGTCACTTGCCTCACCTTCTCTCCCCTTGTCTAATGCTGTCACTCTGATAGCTCTTCTGTCCTATTCTCTGATATGTCTTTCAGATTCAAAATCTTCTCTTTTAAATTGGTGGCAGACAGACCATGTTTTTAATCTTGAATTCATGAAGGGAAGCTACAACAAAATCCTAATCCCCTGCCTCGTTATAAAAACATCATGGCACAAATTATCTACAGTATTAGAGCATGGTGGAAGTTCTTTTTATCTCCAGAGGTCCAAAAAGTGCTCTGACTGACTGAGCCAGAGTAGAAAAACACACACCCCGTGAGGACTCACATTGACTTCTTGTCAAAGTTTCTTAGTGCAGCCAGCTCTAAACCAGCTGCTATAAAGCAAGCACCTCAAACTAATACAGCATGGAAGAAACCTTTTTCTTTGACAGATGATTGAATGCGATCAGACAAGGTAGGAAGAAGTCACATAAAAGTAAAATCAACAATTCTGGCTCATTTTTTATTAAACATTAAAAAAAATCTTCATATCTTTTTGACGGTAATAATTACAGTGTATGGAGAGAGATAATTATTCATGTGAACAAATGGAAAAAAACTGTGACTTGGGATTAACTCCACTGACTCGACTCTATTCTGCTGATAAACAGCACACAAACACTTGTAGTCACTACCAATATATTTACCAAGAACCTTTATGTAAAATCCAATCAAGGGAGAGGGCAAGCAATAGTAGTTAATCCAAACACGCTAGGCCTAAATCTGATACTTTTTAATTCCAGTCATACCGAACCAAAACTGAAAACTGTGGACTTAAAATTCTTTTATAGCACTTTCATTTTGTAAAAGACGATATCAGTGCTAAAGTCACAGTAGAAGTCATGAAACCACTTAAACATTAAACATTTAAAATTTTCCTTTACCATAAGATTAAGTGTAACATGCTCCAAAGCGGTGTTTGACAGATGAAACTAAAATTACTGATACTCTCATGTTATAAAATCCTATTACTATGAAAGCTTCTTATAATTGAGTTTGAAATTTCACAGCCTATTACTAATCATGCACTGCGAACACGTTCAAAGTCAGCTTCCATGTCAGACGCCGTCTAATCCCTCCTTTTAATGTATCCAGTCCAGCAGTTGGCTTCATTAGGGTGCCTATAGCTTCCTCTTCTTCTCTGTGCTATAATGAAAGGAGTGTATGAAATAGGGATGGAGAGAGTGTTTGCTCTGAAGAGAAACAGCAACGTTTTTTTTTTTTTAGACAGTGTCCTTATTAGGGCTTTGCTTTCCAAAGCAAGGTCGGAGCATCTACAGACTCTCTGCTTTGTTAGCCATGGGCTTGTCCTCACAAAGTAAGTGGTTCTCACACAACACCATACAATGCAACCTCTGACTGTGCCTTATGTCTTACCCTCGTTTTCTTTTCATGTTGCGCATTAGAGTTTTCTCCCTATCTACCGCATCTTCCTCTGTTGCTTCCTGTATTAAAGTTTCCCCGCAGCTCTTGTCTAGCCTCCACCCAAACAGCAGCGTGGCTTCTCCTCCAATCCTCCTCATTAGATTCTCCCCGGATAACCTGAGAAAAAAGAGCTCCTCTGTCTTCTTCTCTCTATCATAGCCTCCGCCACCCCAACCACAGGATTCATCTGCTGGTGACGAGTGACCTTTGACACCAGTGCCTTGCAGGCAGGATTACCATTGAGTCCAGCTCACGCTTTGTTCCTCGTAGCCAAGGGAGCAGAGAGGGTCTAATGAAATTCAAACTTTGGGCATGAGGAGCCATAGACATCTGAGGACCTTACTTCCCTTCAACTCAGTCTCAGTGTGTGGAGATCAAAAAACCTTGAGCCAAGCTGCATAGAGGAATGTTGCTCCATTCTGTGAATGCACAATGATGATGAGAAACAATGGGAGGTTTAAGATGAGAACCAAGGGTTTTTGAAGGACTCAAATATTCTTGCAAGTGCTGTCAGTTACGACTATTACTGGTGGAAGTCACAAAGATGAAAACCATCTATGCTGAAAAAGTTTAAAATCGATAAGAGACAAAGTGGGATAAAATAAGTCATTGCACATACTGTGATATAAATTAACATCTCTCGTTTTCATTTAGTGCTTTGGGAAATGTATGAAACTGGCTGAGGCTAGTGGGTTTATTAGTCTGTCAGACACATCTGTGAAGCCATCCATCTTCTCACTTGAGGTGCAGAGCCATAATAACTGTGGATTCCATATGTTTCCTCGCTTTTCCAGATTGTGTCAAGGAAGTTTAAGTGTTTTCATTTCCACACAGTTCATCTCTGTGTAACACCACAGGTGCAAGCTTAACTCAACACAAAGCATGTGCGGAGACCGGCACAGCATGCAGTGTATAAGAAAGCTCAGTTTCCCCACTCATTTTTTCATATCGCTGCATATCACTCTGCCATTTGTTCATTTAGTATATTTATTTACATTATGCTTAAAAAGCAGCAAAAGCCATTGCTGATCTTTTTAAATTTTCTCATTTTTAATTTCAGCAAATACATTTATGATACAGGGTTATGAGAAGCTTTTCTGCTGGTCCCTGATGTGTGCAAATAATAATTTTAATAGCAACCTATAATCATATTAAATGTACATGTACTATAAACACCAACAATTATGAGTATGCAATTCAATCCCTGCAGTTGGCCCAGGCACTAACTGTAAGACCTCTGTGAAATGTGTGATAATATTTTCCTATTGGAATTGTGGCTGGAAACTGTACAGAGAAAACCATGGTAACAGCTGTTGGGATTATGGTGCCTGCTGCACAGAGATCTGTCAGAGGGTCTCACAGAGCTGGGCATCTGTGTGTGTGTAAAATCCCCAAAACTGAGAAAGTTGTGAACCACACATGTAAATAATAAGATAATAATATATAACAAGGAAATAATAAATAATATGCAATAAATAAACATATAAGTGTAATAAACTGTCAAACATTTAGGAAATCTTTCAAACTGTATGATAACTATAAAATTTATCTTATTTTATAGTAGGAAAATTACAGACTAACATTAACAAGTCCACTAATCATCACACAAAATCATAATATTACTGCTCATATACTTTATAAAGAATGGTTTGCTTGGAAACTGGAAATAGCAAATAACTTCTTCCATCTTTCCATTATACCTGTCTATTTAGAGGAAGACAAAAAAAAGCATGATAAACTCTTCCATAAAATATTGAGATGAGACTCCAAATTAAAAAACAAAAAAAGAATGAAACAAGAAACGCACAATCCTAGAAGACTCATCAATCATCAGGTAGGGGGCTCTGTAGCTTGAAGCTTTGCTCTGGTTTTGTCATTGACGAAAAATGGCTTTCTATAGAAAAATGAGCAAGATCACAAGCGCACACACACCCTGGTCCTGTATTGATTTTTATGGTGGATGGTGGGAATGGTGGGTAGTGGAGGCAATGCTCTCAGAGCAGATGTCTAATGGTGTTTAGAGACTCTCCACTTTATCAAGCCAGGCCAGCACTGACAGTTAGATGCTGGAGGGCAATTAAAATTAAAGCCTGCCTGATTAGAATATCATATTCATCTGGATGGTAATTACTATGTCTGGCTTCGTATAAATAATTAATTATGCAAAACCCATGCAGCTGCCACTGGCTAGAGTTAACTGACTTTCTGTCAACGTCTCACAGTTCTAGAAAGGATAAAGAGATTTGGGAAATAAGCTCTTTAGCCGCTATCTGGAAGCCCGCTGGGGTGTGCATGCAGCGCCCATTGAAACAGTGGCAGCATGCCCTCTGTGTGCAGGTGGCTTCACCAAGACATTGTGAGGTTTCCTTTTGAAGATGCATTTAGTTTAAAAACAACACTCTCTTTAAGGAAACCCTCTTTCTTGTCGCTCCCGATTTAGCTCACACTCTGCTCTTTTCTTTTTATTTATCGTTTTGAAAAACATGCACTCAGTACACAATCTTCTAGACTGTATTTTACTGTCACCACAATATTAAGTGGAGACTCATTATTTAGACTGCATTATTTAGTCTGCATTTTCAGCATCTTGTTAAACTGACATTTGATTGCATCATCTATATGTGCACTGATGTTTTTGAGTTTATTAATTCAAAACTTATTGTGTTAGTAATAACATCTGATTACAGTTGCTGCACTGTTGTATGCTGCAAACCTCTATAACTCTGTATTAAAATTAGTTTATTAGGTACAACTAGCTAAAAGGAAAAAAGACAGTAGCCCCACTATAAATCTTGCCTTCATGAAGGTTGTAATGATTTTATTTCACAGAGGTGCTAATTCAGCTTTATTTCCTTCCTTGTGGTGCTGTTAAAATATGTTGCATTATACTGGGAGTTGTTTCTAATGTTTTTTCAACCCCATTTATATCTACAAGGATTGACTAAATATTAGAGACTGTAGTCTAATACAATACAATAAAGTTGATTTAATAACTCTGCAAACCAATTTCAACACAAAGTGCACATACTGTAATTTACATAAAGGTAGGATTTATTGCAGGACTGTAGCAGAGGGACAGAGGCCTGAGTGTATCAGAACTTCTCGTGTTAGAGATAGTTTAAGTTCCACATAGGTGGTCATGTCATATTGTACATGATAATACCAGTATATTATACTGTTGCAGTCTATATTTATATGATAAAAAGTATCATTTTGTAACATGATATAGAAACACATGAGATTTCTCTTGGTGTGGAAATATATAGCTCTATCTCTATATGTAAATATGTATGTATAAATATATATGTATATGTAAATGTATAAGGCTACAGACAGCTGAATGAGACAGGGCATTACAGGGCGATGCTGCCTTGTTTTTAAATGAAAGTTTCCCTAAAGTCAAACTGAAAATGAAACTAACACAAAAATGACTCATGGAAATCTAAATAACTCAGAAAGCGAAGAAAAACTGAGCCATGTTTCTAAAGCAGGGGTAGCCAACCCTGGTCCTAGAGAGCCACAGCCCTGCTTGTTTTCCAACTGTCCCTGCACTTACAGCTCCTGATTGGCTGAACACACCTGATCCAGGTAATCAACAGTGGGAAAGGGAGGGATAGCTGGAAAACACTCTAGGACCAGGGTTGGCTACCCCTGTTCTAACGTAAGTCAGAGAGGGAGGAGAAATCAACTGAGACTGTTGTGCAAATCAGCAGTAATGATGGGACGGCATGTAGAGTAGTCTTCTGTAAGCCCTACATGCTGAGGTTCGTGGACAAGACACAGAAACACTGTTGCTGTCCATAACTTGTAAGACGCTTTGGATAAAAGCACCTGCCAAATTACTTGTGATAGAAAGTTAATGCTGACAAACCTAGCAATTTTTTTTAGCTTTCCAATGAAGAATATGACTGTTAATGTATGGGCTAGAGAAGATTGAATATAACATAAAACAATGGTTGCAGTAATTAAATCCTTATTAACAACAAAATATTTATATTGGCTCATGTGTGTAACCACACTGTTCATGTATCTGTTGCATGCTGAGAAATCCTCATACTCCTTCGTTTGAGGTGCGGTCCAGAAAATCTTTGTTTCTAGGGCTATGTAGCCCTACACCTTAGTCCTACTCCCCCACCCGAAAGAGAATCGGACACTCACGTGACCGCGCAAAGTATACTAACACTGGAAAAGAATAATGGAAAATAATTTACATTTTGCTTGCACCGATAAATATTGCTGCCTGCAAGCTGACAGTGTTGTTAAATAAATTTTCTTCTATATCATTATAAATATTGTTACTGTAAATCTTCTGCATTTGTTTTCTGAGGATATATTCCTCTAGTTCCATATTTTTGAAAACATCAGCATGTCAGATTATCACTGAGTTACTGTGCAAACATTATCATATCAAACATTATTATTATGGCTATCATTAATGATACTACAGCTGAGTATAGCTGTAGAGCAATAAGACTAAGTCGTCAGAGGATATTTGAATGGTCCTGAATCAAAACCAAAATGTCAGTTGTTTTTTCTAGGATTACCTCAGTATACACATCCGCAGCTAATTAGACAGAAAACAAAAAAACACCCCCCGAAAGCAGGATTTTACCAGCCAACCATCTCTTAACCATTACAAGGTGAAATTGCCCAAGTATCTTGTGACAGAGGAGATACTTAGAAACACAGTGGTGGAAAGAGTGTGATAGTGGAATGGTCCACAGACAGAAGAGACAACAGCCACAGGTACAGCACATTATACCCACAGCATTATTTCCTTATCAAAATTTCAAATCACGCAAACATAAACAATTAGCAAATGTTTATTAAGTGAATCTGAAATCATGTTCTTAGTGTACACTTCATTAATGTGACCTTCTCCAAAGACATCCATAGCCCACAAATTAGCTTCATGCTGTTAAGGAAGTTAATATGATAATCAAATGCAGAAGGTTATATAAGCAGTGAAGGTTATTTCATTTCATGTGGGAGAATGTGGGAAAGGAAACTGAAAACAGAGCAAAAAGACCTCAAGATCACTTAGTATATAAATCAACCTTTCACATTCCCTCACACAGCATTTAACCAAAACTAATTGCAACATTGTGCAAACTGAGCGATTTGACAAATTGGCAAAGCAAGATGCAGAGAAGCCTACCATGCTGCATAGTTCAAACGATAAACAGTGAGTACCTATAAACTCTATGTGCCATACTTTTCTGACAACAAATTTTATTGTGTGGGAGTCTGTGCAGTATTACTGCTGCTCTACACAACCAGAGCTTAGGGACCAAGATTGTCTACAGAAAAAAAATCTTAGATACCTTTCTAAGATACCTTAGAAACCCTAAATTAGATACCTGTTTTTTTAGATACTGGTGGTTGTGTGTTTTCTGTGTTGTTTTACTAATGTTGCTATTGATTTTAAGTGACCACCGGGATAAGGTAGCTAATTATGTTCAACAATGTTTTACTTGATGTATGCATGTTTTCCCTCTTAGCCTGGAGGACTCTGTGGTAAGAGATGACTAGCTACATGCTCTCTTTGATAATCTTTTCGCAGTGGGAGGTTTGGTGATTATGGAGATCTCAAGGCTGAAGCTGTGGGATATAAGCTTCAAATGAGCATCATACTGTCACTGCAGAATTGGCTTAAAGACAACACTGAAGAGGCTTGTGAAAAATAAACAGTGCTTGATATTATATTTTGGTTTGAAGTTTGTAAAAGTTAATTTCAATCATTAACTGCTGGACAAACTGTAAATGGCAAATACTGGACCG
Organism: Helostoma temminkii; assembly: GCA_900302695.1. Lineage (NCBI taxonomy): Eukaryota > Metazoa > Chordata > Actinopteri > Anabantiformes > Helostomatidae > Helostoma > Helostoma temminkii. The sequence goes on along the minus strand of OMLM01007755.1, from coordinate 22,508 downwards.
CTGAACATTTCAACATCAAAAGTAAATGTCTAACATGTACATTTCATGATTTGGGGTAAACATATTTTGACACAAGTATTCCTGAGTCAACAGATATGGGAATATCTGCAAATAACTAAAATGCCAACCAGAAAATCAGTCAATATTGTCTTTCCTGTGCTCTCAATTCTCATGTAAAACAGCCCCAGGATGGCAACCCACAGTTCCATCTTGGCCTCCACAAACATTTCTGGAGGGGCACCTGGTGTTGCTGGCACACTAGACCTCACCGTGGGGAAGTAGAATGAGGTTTTGGCTCAGACCCTGAGCTTCTGTTTGCAAGGTCACAGCTGCCTCATTGGTGACACCCACTGCCATGTCTGGCAGTGATGCAGTGTGTATCCTCCACAGCCATCCTGTGGAAGGCAAAGCATCGCAACTTCCTTGTGATGGCAATTCAGACAGCATGTTAGAACATGTCATCAACCTACAACATGGTCATACCACTGAGGAGGCTATTCTGTGCCAGTAGGGAAACAGGATTACATGCAAAGGTGAAGAACTGGACTTGCAGTGTAAAGATTTTTCTCAAACATCAGCAAGACTGACACATTTAAAGACTGGATCTGTTTTTCACTAGTGTTTGTAGAGTAATAGATTCTGGGATGAATTCACCACATTTAGATCTTTCCGACATGCACAGAAAAGAGAAATAGGGATCCACAAACACAGACACAACAGCTGCTGATAATAAGGTGTGTCATCTAGCTTACCCAGAATAAGATGAATGACAGTTATGTGAACAGAGTATAAATTAAGTTCACAATACTTTTCCCTTTTCAATATCATACAATATCTTTGGGCTCTGCTCAGCACCTGCTGTGGGCAGATATCGACTGGAGCAAAGGGGTACGTGGGTGGGGGGTTAGGTGCTGTGGCAAGCGTCCACAGAACACTTCCCCATTCCTTTGACTAGATGTTGAAAGGCACGATTCCAACCAGGAGGAGGGTGTGTGTCAAGGGGGTGCAGGGAGTGCACTGGGAGGCTTTAAGAGTTGGGAAGAAAAGCTCAGGGAAAATAAATCAAGACTGTTTCATGTAAGATATGAGATTTGCATTGAGCCTTTTCAAATGAGCCCCTTCATGTTTGAAAATGACTGACAGTCGTAATAGTCAGTCAACTCAGACAGAACAGAAAGGAAAAGGGCAGGAAGCCAAATCTACTTTCCTCACAAAAACACAACCGCCAAAACAAAGCTCAGAGCACTGGACCAGCTGATTTTACTTTAGCACTAAGACAAATGTACAATCCTCATATGTGGCTACATTTTAAATAGCACACATTCTCTCTTTTGGCTTTAAATCTGACAGCAAATTAATAGATGTAATACTGCCTATTTGTCTGTGTGAGCTTATTTGAATGCATTCTCATGAATGGATACTGATATCCTATAATCACTTGTACAACTAAAACTTTGATGCTATATATGGTCACCAGACGGTGAACTGTTTTACTGAGGCAGAACCCTGGCGGATACTGTGTGTGATTCACTAGGTATTGATTCCAATTATGCCAGCATCAACATGTTTGAGATACACAAAGGAACTATGTATTAACATGCATTGTAATTTGATGCCTCTGGAGCAGACATGTTGTTTGTAACGTCATCCTGTTGTAGCATCAAATCAGTTTGAGGCAAAAGGAATATTCAATTTGCAGTTGCAGAACGGGCAACATATAACTGCCATAATACATTGTGTTTCATCATCAAACTCTGTGAGGTGTTGCAGGAAAAATGAAACAGGAACAGGCCTGCTAATTGAAGCAGTCACGCTTCCTGGTTTCCATTAAGGTAATTGGCATATCTATTTAGGACTTACATATTTTGTGGAAACATGTGCAACTGAGCCGCAAATGTATGAAACAAATACAGCACACCATAGTCAACAGTTACAAAGCCATCTTTTTTTTTCTTTTAAACATTGCTCAATTTATTTAAACGATTATGTGCAACCTTACCTGGGTCTTAGCTACTACTGAGCTGTCATCTGCAATTTTTCTAACTTCAGGATTTTAGTACAGTTTATTGTAGAAAGATAAAAACAGGCTGTCTGAAATCTCATTCATTACTCCCAATATAAAGTACACTCAGTATTTAATATTTTGTGCAAGTATGTGGTCATAATAGAGTTGTTTTTGTTTTTTAAATTGTTATCAGTGTAATATCCTTTTCTAAGACATTGGACAGTTTAATACATTTTTACTCTTCATGCACAGATGTAACTAATTACATAAACAGTGAATACATTACATTCATGTGTGCATATGCCAGGGTCCTGCTATTGTGCATGCTGACTCGAACACCTGCATGGAATAGAGCCATCATTTTGTATGTGCCTAAATACACTTGTGATTCTCCTTGCATGACAAGGCCATATATTCAGTGTGAAAATAGTCTTTACTGACAAGGTTATACTTTAAACGCTATTACAGAAACACACATGGTTGTTTAAATGAAATGTAATCATGGGTAGAAAAGGCAAAAACATGTTTGATCTTAAATTTCATATTTATGTAGTACAGCACAGTAAGTTAGGAGAGAAGCCACAATAGTGTGGTTCTCACTTTTCTATGCAGGACACAGTACACAGCAGAAAACAGGACTTACCTCTTAGCTATATCTCATATAAATTAAATTATTTTCCACAACCCACTTTGGTGTTGTCTTCAGTTAATTTCTAAATACCTTTGCTTCCAGTACCAGCAACCCAGCACCCACTGAAGTGTCTTGGCTCAAGACACTTTCACTTCACTTGAGCACTTCAGGGTTGGAGATTAACCACCAAAAGTCACTTGATTTTGAGGGATGTAATGGTTGGGATGACCCTGTGGAAAGAGGCACTGTGCCACTCTTGATTGTTCCCATCTGCTGTGTAAAGGGTATACAGCATTATCTGGTGATGTCCTTGAACAGAAATGAAATCTACCAAACTCTGTGATTAGGGATAGGAAGCAGAGATTAAAAAATGTGAGCCAGGGACAACACATTTGAAATGGTGGAAGTAAAGTAACATAACTCATAAAAATCATAAAAAAATAAATGTTTATTAAAGGGCCCCTCCTGGTGTACCCACTAGTAAAGCTACAGAGAATTTTTTTACAAGTTGATCTAGTTTTTGTATCTCACAATTATAGAGTTGCGCACAAGTATGGGTGTGAACATGTGAACAATGTGATTTACATACTTCTGTCTGTTCCAAATAATTTGTGGTCATAACACAGTAATAAACACAACAATAGGCCAAAAGAAATAAAGAAGCAAGCTCAGTTTTAAATAAGGTTGCAACTATGTTTTGTAATTGATTAATCTATCAAATATGTATAGTTATGTATTCATTCATTTGCTTATTTATTTATTTATTTTTATTTATTTAGACATTTTTTAGATTTTTTAATTTCCTAAAGCAATGATGGACTGTCTTTTCTCCTGACTGAGTGTTTCTAAATATGGATTTGTGCAGTAGTTGTAGTAGCACTATTAAGGCTATTGACTCTGAGGCCACCCTTCCTCTGCACAAGACAGCTTATGGTCTAAAGCACATTAAGAAGGCAAGTCATGGCATGTCTCAAATTAACTCTTGACAAGGCAATCTGTGAAATGAAAACCATTCCAGGTGACTACTTCATGAATCTCATGAGAGAATGCCATGAGCATGCCAAAGCTAAATGTAGCTACTTTGGACAGTCTAGTAGTGGTAGTGTATCTTGGTGCTATGCTAGGAACCACTTTGGTAGGCTATCCAGTCAATCAAAAATAACATGATCCAATCAAAATACTCAAAATCAATTGTGTTTTAGTTGTTCATTTGGCAGAGCCTGTTCCTTAAGAAACCATACCATCGCTGCCTAAGACTCATTGTGCTACTTGGGCATACTATTCTTTTCTCGTTCTTCCTCACATGTGGCGGCAGCTATCTGAAACGTCCATGCTGGTGGATTATGCCACTTACAACCAATCCTTTTACAACAGTTGAGAGGATGAAACGCCTTTGGACCATCTCCAGCATCTGCTGGTGACTCTTCTTCTCCTCCTCTCCCAGAGGAGCTCCAGGATGGGGCCCGAATCCCCCATCCATCATCCAATCTGTGTACTCAGTCCAGGCCACACCCCAGCAAAGACGGGCACAGGCAGAGCTCTGAAGCCTTCTGAGGGCTGAATAGGAGCAACTGCAGGCCCAGATGGTTTTGCTTTATGTTGTCCCTCAGTCTGTATGTCATTAGCCAGGTTGAGCTTCTATGTATCTGTTTTGTGTCGTGAACTAAAGCTAAAATGTGTCAGGGCAGTACAGATGGGAGTAAAACTAGCTTTGACATACAGAGGGACAAAAATGTATGCATGAATCCATGCATGTAAAAATTAATGTAAGGCACACAAGCATCACCATCATCACATGTGCATATGTATATGCAAATACAAACACATATGCATGTTTTACCATAAAACCGACAGACTTACTGTACCTTGTCCTTCACATAATCCCACCCACACATTCAGTACACAAAGCTATTCTCAACAATCACAACTGAGCTCTGTGTGGCATGTCTCCATTCACTCAATAAGAAGTGCTTTCCTGAAGCTAGAATGTGTATGCAATCAGACTGCAGTGCTTTTGTTTAAACAATGACTAATCAGACAAAGTAACTAGGAGGGACATGGTAAGAGTGAGAAATTGATGGATTGGTGGATGGAGAATGAATGGTTGTGTGTAAGGCAAATGCAGAATCCAGTGTGAGGTCCACTTTTCCCTGGCTATTTAATGAGGTTAAGAAGTCAACATAGGAGGCAAAGCAACTGGATAAGTCATGAAAATATCTTTCTGAAAAATATAGTACTTTCAAAACTCACCGCTGAGTCTATGCTATTAAGATAGATCACTGCTGAATCAATTAAAACAAATACTAATCTCACATAGAGAAAATACGTATCAAAATTGCTTAAAGTTAAAGTTCACAAGTTGTTTCTGGTGAATGTTTTCTAAAAGAAACTCATTTAAAGCTGATTTATATGCAGTTTTTTAGCTCAGACCTTAATGCCTCCACCAGTCACAGTGGGAATGGACAGATTGGCTTCTAATGGTTATCCAATACTATGCAGCAGTGTACCTAGGTGTTGTTTAATAAGGTGAACTGACCTTTCATCGTGGTTATAAATCAATGACATTCTCCTACACTGAAGCACTGCATGCAAATGCATAATATTATCTTCCAACATTTGAACATGAACACACACACACACACACACACACATTAAAGGCAACACACTCAGTCTAAAGGAAGTCTAAACCTAAATGGTACAATCACTGTCAAATATAGTACAATGTGATGCAAATTTTAATCTTGTACTCTGGTGTTTGTTTGGTGCTTAAGATAACTCACAATATTACTCCTCCACCACTGTAAATTGGTTCAGAACAGATGACAAGAGCCTGTGAAGAGTGTACAAAGCTCTGTCTTTGCACAGCCTGTCTACTTATTCACAGCCATCAAGGAATTGAACAATCTTCCTTCCTTCTTTAAAAACTAGTTGATTTTAGTAGTTTTTCTCATTATGTCAAAAATGCACTTAAAGTAATTAAAGTGTGTCAGCACTAAGTGTTGTGTAACTTGATCTTGTGTTTATGCACTGAATTTGGTTATTTATGCACATAAATGCTAATTGTTTGATGTTGCTTTTGAAAGGACCCGCTGTCCTTTCGTTCTGTGCTTACTGTCCTTCTGCCAAGGCATAATGGCTGAGGTACAGATCTGTAACAACGGCATTACCAATAGCAGAATAATATAACAACTGCAATGTCCTGATTCTACTCATTTACCTCCCAAACAATACTTCACCTCACCACCTAGCAGCAGTAATAACGACAAAGCCACAGCTACTTCCATGTTATTTGTCAGAGAAAACAATATAAAAGCAAGTACTTCTTATTACTCTGTTTCACTCACTACAGCTCTCTTTTGCTTGACTTGATTGACTATAAGTACAACCCCACAGCCGAACAGAGTGCTTTCATTGCCAGCATAAAGTGCCAGAGCTCCTACTTCTGCTGCTGTTTATTCTCCAAATCGCAATTTATTTTTGTATCATCAACGTAAAAGAAAAAAGGCTAAGCACTAACTGTGCGCCTAGAAATACTTTTTCCTCGTGGGCCCTGTCACAGGCCCAGATAAAAACATAGGTCAGTGCACCGCTGTGTGCCCATTGGTGAATGTGTGTGTGTGTGTGTGTGTGTGTGTGGAGAGGTGGGTGCAGGGGATGGAGGGGTATTTGGAATACGTTCCCTGCCTCTCTAATAAGCCACCGGCTTGATGCCACTGCTCTCCTGCATGGAAGGAGATAAGACCTGGCAGAACACTGGTGTGTGCTCCCATTGAAACTCAGTTTGCTGCTAAGCCCCCTCGCAGCCCCCAGCAGAACCCCAAAATGCTCACACCCCACCACACATGTGCACCTACATGTACAGGCTACAAAAGCATCCCCCCGTGAGGTAACGTTGCGATTACAGATGCAAGAGCACAGACAGAGCTCTGGGAATATAAAAGGGAAAAGACAGAGAGAAAGAAGAAGAGAAAATAACAAGTATAAAGTCCACTGAGACAGTATTAAAAAAGCACAATGCTCTGCTGGTTAAAAAAGAGTGAGACTACTGAACTGAGGAATCTCTACTTTTTTTCCTTGTGCAGCTTTTAAAAAATTACCACACCAGCAAGAGTCATCCCACCCTCATTTACTAGCTTTTTAAAATATGAATATACTTTCACATGCTTCAGCAGCAGTAACAATTACCTTATTGAGTAGGAAAAACATTTTGAATTTGTGGGAACTAAGGGGATGTAATTTGCATATCAAACCTTGGCTTCCAGGCCACAGGGATAGTTGAGGTTTTTTCTTTAACTGGTCGAGATTCTCCCAATGCAAATGTAGCAGATGCCAAACCTACACAAATAAGCACTTAAGAGACTGTGGAAAACATTGTTATGAAGGCCAATCTAAACCTTCTACTTCCAGTCATCAGTAATTGCGAGACTTGTGTTTTGTAAAGGAAAGAGAGGAGTCAGCTGTTGTAATGGAGGAACACTGAAGTGCTATTTTGCCTTTGTAAAAAAAAATCTATCACCTCGTTAGCACATTTACCAGTTACCACTGAGTGACCATCAGCTGTCAGCCATAAAAATCTGATGCCCGGTGGCTGTCATGCTATTTTACGGTCTTTTCTCTCAGTCCGAGTTCACTTCCAATTATTATGCTAACAGACAAATAATCATAAGTTTAGTCATGGTGGGCCAGATCTGGGCAAGTTCCAAACTGCACTTCTATGCCATGCAGCTTGTGTTTGTCCAAATGGACTTGTTGTACAGAGACAATGAATGCAGAGTAATACTAAATGGAGGGCAGCTAAATGTTGTGAAATTGGATTAATGTCCAATAGTGAACTTTATTTGAGAAGAAACATCTGAATGGCATGATTTATAACAATGTAAGTAATGGTGGTGTGTAGTGAACTGCAAGCATATTTTCAATAATCTTATTTGACTTGGTTCTTTGCTTAGTATTGAATTAACATATTTATAAAACGAGATTCCAACTGAGTTCTATTAACATATTATACTTCTCTGATAACATGTGTTAGCTAGTATAACCTGCACCTTGGTCTTATGGCAGTAGACAGCTTTTAAGGGCCATACTGACAGTCTAAAGCAGGGAAAATCCCCCTCAGGAATTCCCTTAACACCAGAATCTCCAAGAAGGCAGGAAGATAAGAGACGAGCATTGAATGATTGTAAGAGAAGTAAAAAGAGTGGGTCTGAGTACGAAAGAGAGCTGTCCAGAAAAAATTGTGTAGGGAAATGTATGTATGGGCAAGAAGAAGCATTCGAAAATAAGACAGATTTTGAGAATTTCGTAACTCTAAATCCATTTATCACATTTATCAGGTCCCCAAACCAACCTGAGGATGAGTCTGTTAGCAGAGCTGTCCATCAACTGGAGAGTAAAAGGCTGCAAACAACCTTAAGGTTCCTCCAGTACAAGGAGACCTGGTTCCATGTATTTCTTTAGATCGGGAAATACAACTGGATCACTGAATAACAAAAGGGAAGCTCATTGTGGTAAGACTAGTATGAAAATGTGTAGCTGATTAGAGCGTAGAAAAAAGGGTCCTCAAATGTCAAAAAGACCTTAATGATTCGAGAATGTCATTGCGTATGGCTTTTTAATTGAATGTCATTACATCCAGAAGCCATGTCACACAAACTGAACGTTACAGCATATGGGAACATCAACTAAACCATATGAATTATGTTGATTTAAAGTCTTATTCTATCTCTTTAAAGCTGCCTTCATAAGCACTACCACTATTCAGACTGTAGATTGTAATTACATTAACCATTAGCTAAACCCAGGTTCAATCAACTTATGACAAGGTCAACATGTTATGTCTCAGCCTCTATGGGTTGTCACTGATTTAGAAATGTTGACAGTGAAATCTGTACAGTCTCATCTGCCTGAAGCATATACAACTTAAATCTTGTCAATCTGTTTTATGTATACTGTATGTATATGTCCTGTTTCTGTCCCCATGTTTGTGTTTCTTCGTATGTTTGCGTCTGAGAATGAGTTCCTATTGCTGGTGCCCTCTGTATAGCGTGTGGCAAAGCTCAGCCAAGACATCGTCAATCCTGGCACAAACCACTGCCAGGGAGAATAGCAGGACTTAGCCAGCTCCCTCTGCAGCTGTCAGACTCTGTGAAAAGTAGTCCTGGAAACCTTCAGACGGGTCTCGAAACACTTGTATAACTGCGACCTCATGGCCTCCATTTCACAAACAGAGATAAATGTGGACACATTGTTGTCAAAATCCAAAGCAGACTAAATAAAATTCATATACTGTAAGAATATCTGATCCTCTTCACTTTGTGGAGAATCATAATGATCCCATTAAACAAATTTGATCCTCCTATGTCTATTGATAGACATGGCTCATTTTATTTACTTTTACATTATTTTTACTCCAACACAATTTAGAGGTTAATATTGTACTTTTTATTTTTATTTGACAGCTCACTACACAGTATTGTATAAAATGAATTTTGAGACACAATAAAATACTGTTTACATGGATTTACCCCATGTTTTTAATGTAGTGGTCACAATGCAAACACTGTTGACTCATCAGTTTTGGCAGGACAAAAAAACAAGACAGCACTCAGAGACAGGCAGCTCATAGACACCTCAGGGTCCAGTCTTGTGTCAAGTCTCCTGTCACCTCGCCTGTTATTTCCTGTTGCACACATTTAAGTCCCAACTCCTGTTTCCCCAGTCCTCCCAGCATCCATCCTTCCTTGGGCCCCTTGGCCATCATGCATATCAGTGCTTTATGAGCGATAGAGGGGAGGGACTGAGGGATTTGGAGGAGAGGTACAGAGGCAGAGAAAGCAAAGAGGGAGGATTGGGCAGTGCAGTGAGGCCTAGGCAACAGTCGGAATCAATCAAGTCTGTAGGATTACTGCTCCACTGAGTTGTGATCAATAGATCCTGAACACCATCCCCTGCTAGGAGGACTGACAGGGTAAATGAGGGTCAGAAAGCCCCATCCCACCTACCTCCCTCATCTCATCCCAATTCTCTCTCCCTCCTCTTGCTCACAGCCCTTTCTTTGGTTAGTTTCAAATAAGGGTAAGCAAAGAGGAAAAGATGCTCTTTTTGTTGTTAGTAAAGAGGGCAAAGACTCAAGCTTGGTCCAGTGGTTTTTTACAATGGCAGAGGAGTGTTGCATATTCAGCTGAGAGGAACATCTAACCTCTACCCCAATGCTTTGGTACCTCTGGGTCCGTTCCTTCCTTGTTTAAGAAACTGGAAAGAAACCTTTTTTTTGGTAGGGGTAGGGGGGTGAAGGGTGAGTAATAATAAAAAAACAGGGATGCCATGTTTTGATCAGCATTTGATAATTAAATTGTCAAAATAAAAATAAGAGAGATACAAAAATAGAGATGAGGTCTCTGAGTCAATTCTGCAACGGTGAAAACTTTGTTAGTTAAAAAAGTTAAACATTGTGCATATTCAAATGATACTGGTTTCTGATGTGAGGAACAAAGTGTTTGGCTGATTGATGGGAAGGTTTCAGGCCATGACTCCAAATCTCCTCAGATGTCAGCAATGGTGACGTTAAAATTTCCCTCCCTCGCTCTCTTGTTTTATCTTATGTGAAACAAACATTTCTCTGTGTAACCAGCAGATGGCAGTCCTGTTATCCTGATCCAGTAGTACAGGCCTGTGCACCCGCAGGCTGAGTTTTGGACTGTTCAGGGTTTAACTATGTGTAAAAGTACCCCAGTTCTCAAATGTCTGGCGGCTGAAGGAGCAAGAGAGAGAGAAAGAGATGGAGAAAAAAAAGGCAGCCCAAATAACAGGTTCCTTGGCCTTGAGCCAACAAACTCACAAATGCTCGCATACACTGCAACATAACAATAAAGCACACCATTCTTCTGTTAATAGCCAATCTGTGTTGCCTCGACCATTTAGTATAATAACTGTTACTGCTGTGTAAATGATGTCATAGGCTTGTCATTGTCTATAAATTATGTGGCAGTGTCTGACAACATTGGCTGTCAATGACCCACCAAGTAAAATACTTGGATATGCCCAAAGGGGAGAACATCACATCAAATTTACAAAATGCAGGATTGTTTTTAATGTCATATTTTTCTTGAAGAGAGAAACAGTGCCTCCATAATGTGCATAATATTCTGTCTTACAATGACTTGACATATGTATAACAGCAAAAACTCATCCACTAAAAGCCATCAGAAGCAGAGACATTTCACAGAACTACACAACAGCACACTGACCCAGCTACAGATTAGCCAGACAAGAGACAGAGGAGAAGAAAAAAAAGGAAAGCATAACTTAATTACTGTAGTAATGAGTGAAGAGAAAGAGTTGTGCAGAGGCAGTGACCATGGCAGCATAGCTCACCTGCAAAGTTGTAGCAGTAATACCTCCGGTCAGGTAATTAGTTATATCATAATACAAAGAGATGATCTGATCTCGAGAATTAGGAAACAGCAGAATTATGACTCACAGAAAGCCAATTGTCAATTTTGTATCACTAACTGAAGCAACTAAGTCAAGTCAAACTAATCTGAAGTTATACTCAAACATCTTAGTTAACTGGTTGTGGATATCTATTTTTTAACCCATTGCTCAATTACATATTGTATGATTTTTTTTTTTTGAAAAGTACTAGCTTGAACTAATCAAACTTGTAAACTACTTAGAGATCAGTTTGTCATCAGCCTTTACAAACTGCTGAGTCAAACCAAACATAGCCCGACCAAATACATGAATGTTTACCAAGTTATCTTTGCTCTTGCAGTGGTCCTTTCTGTGAAAAGTAATTATCCCGGCCATTCCAGTGCACCTCGCAAGTCAGCACTGAAGCGTGAAAATGGCAATAGAGCTTTCCTAAGTGTAAGCCATGCAGCACAGTGCAAGAGAGCACTTGATTGCTGAAAGGGAAACAAAAATTATTGCAGCAAGTTAAATTTATTTTTTATGTTCTTTTCTAAACAAACTATGATTGTTTCTCTACAGGTGTTGTTTCAAACTATATTATTTCCCTATGCCCAGAACATGTTTTCCAGAATCAGCAGTTTACTACAATGTAGGCGTAATGAAGATGATGCATGGAGACCTCATTTGCATGTGAGAAAGGCAGACTCAAAAACAGTTGCCAAATATCATCTGCATTTTCAGGCACTGACCTTTAGGATACACTAAGCAGAAGCACACAAAAAGAAAGAATGTAATGGTAATGGTTTATGTCAAAATGTATTTATGTATTTCATATGTATGCTTCTGAAGGGCTCTTTTAGCAGTCAACTGGAGGCTGGATTTGTCTTGTCAATGACATGTACACTTAAGGGCTTATGGGACAAAGCCTGAAACTTAGCCAGAAATCACTAATGAGTGCCTGTGTGCCATTAGCTCAGCCAAGGCTCAAATACATACATTATTCACTCACCAAAACACAACTTTAAGAGCAACCTACTTTATACAGCAGCCCTATATTCATCAACATCCGTGATTTATTCTAAGTTGTGGATTTAATACAAATTATTTCACAGCATTCAACCTTAAGTAAAAACAGAGATGTAAACGTAATATGTTAGTCAAAATATACATATGAGTCTGTTTGTTCACTTGTGTTACTTTGTATCTGGCTGATTGGCAAACATCAGGCCAGTCACTGATGTCCAGCATATAGGTCTGATCCAAGGTAGCTTGACTGGAACATAGTGTACCAATGGGACTTTGCGAGAAACACCTATAATGTGCAACAGCCAGGGCAGTTTGTGACTACACATTTACTAATACAGCACAGAAATGCATAGGTAGTTTTGACATAAACATAAAACACATATGTTTATGTTTGTGTGATATGTGAATACACACATCTGCCCATTCATGAACACTCATAGACTCACACATGCAAGGGTCCTCCCTGAGACCACACAGGCTCCATACAGAGATCTCTTTCATCTCCACCTATTGACTACTTCTATATCCTGTGGCTTGATTGGACCACACCAGAAAACATCTCACATCATCTGTATTCCTTTTCTGCTCATTTGCACTCTCCTTCACGCACCCACCCATTCCCTCCTTCCATACCTCCTCCCCTGCCCCACCAACATCCTTCTCGTGTTTGCCTTTCATTAGCTTTCATCTCTCCAGCTTACTGACTCCACCACTGGCATCAGAGGGTGATGCTTTGATGATGCGACGGCTCCTCAACATAAATCCATATTTACCCCCTTTACATATTTTCATGCTAACAAATAATTTGCAGTGTCTGCCATTCTTAAGGCAATACAGTCTATACATATTGTACTTTTCACTGGGCCCCTTAGTCTATAAGGTACGCAGGAGTCACTTGAATTGCCTGTATGCAAGTCGCATTTTCCTTTATGTTCTTTCCTAAGAGAGAAGTCATTACCTGTTTATACACCAGGAAAAAGTGAGTGAGAGAGACATGTACAGACCAGTGGAAAGTTCATGAAAACTCAATGGGGAAACTCCACATATACTGACACACATAAATAGCATTGCTCATTCTGTTTGCTTTGAAGTACTGCATCCACCACATCTTGCTTGATCAATGTACACCAGCTTACCTGTACTCCTGCACACACACAGATGCACAGACATTTCATATTGTAGTTTGGTCTAGTGGATTTAGTTTTCCTGTGGGGATATGTGTTAGCAGGTGCTACACTGTCCTTTTATAATGGAGAGAAGAAAAAGCCTCAGCGGTGTCAAACTCTGCAATATAGATTTCAATACCAACTATTTGGATTTGGGTGTTTAGACATTGCTGCATCCATTTTTTACCTTTATACAGTACAGTAATAAACTACTACAGCACTATTACAACTAGCAGATAATACAACCTTGTACACATAGACCCTGCTAAAAACAGTCAGTAGTTACACAAGAATAACTGTAGTGAATTTCTCTGGTATCTTATTTTTTTTTTATGTGGTACCTTTTGTAAAGGTAAACATTTTTCTGACATTTGAAATATCATCATAGCATCTAACATTATGCACATATTACATAAATGTCAAACTATATTCTGTATTTCTGCATGTTCAATAAGGCCAGAATTGCCACAGTTTCATTTCATCACAATAGGATCATTCCATTAATTCCACTCCAAGTACAGAAACACTGTATGGAGAAGGTATTTTCAGCCTGTTTTGTTGTCCTGAATGAACAAGCACAGCATATAGGAAATGTTGGCTTAGTGTTACATCACACCATGAGACATAGCAAGGCCTTGCACATTTACTTTAACAAGATTTTACCATCAGCATCTTGTTAGAAACTTGGGGAAAAAAAGGGAACAAAAATAGACTTTTCTAAGCTCCCTGTGGTGTTAATTGTTTTGCTTTGTGTGTCAAAGCAGTCAACAACAGAAGACCCCCAGAAAATCAGTGCTTTTTTAGACGTGATTAAAAATTTTCGCCACAAAGTCAGAACAAAAGTCTAATGTTAAAATGAATAACTTGCGATGCAAATTAGGTAAAGTGATGGGGGCCTTGTATTTGAAGTTGAACCTTTTGTTGTCAGCTTCAACTGTACCCTCTGTTTTTAAACCCAGCAAGGGACCTTTTACACATTTCAATGGGGAATTTGGCTTTGAATAATTCAACAGACTAATCCGCCATCGCTGTTGCTTTGGTCTGTGTGGGCCTGCTGGTTGGAGCTACAGCCAGTCCACAGTCGATATACAGAGACTGAAAGGGATGGAGAAAGAAAGACACAGAGATGCAGACGAACACAGACAGACCCAATGGTTAAGAAAGAAAGGTGAGGATAGGATGTAGGGTGGTGGGGTGGGGGGTGTCTACTTACTGTTAATTACAGTGCTTAATCCTGGAAGCTAACAATGATGTCATGCGGGCACTGTGGCTAGAGCTGTAAAACAACACCTGATGTTAGACGTAAAAATACATGTTCTCTATGTATAAAACAGCAAGACATGTATAACATTTACAACTTACTGTAATAACTAAAGATGAAATACTCTCAACAAAAAAGGTGAAAGAAAGGATATATTTATATATATAAATATCGTGTATGTGTATTCATAGCACATAACTGCTGTGAACAAGAACAAAATACAGAACACAGTACATCCCACATGATATCAAGTCTTTATAAAACATATTTGCATTTACACACATAAGTTATTTATACTGTACAAGAACAAATAAGACACATGGTTTTCATTTAAAAGTAATAATCTGTTTGATTGGTTTTGTGTGTGCTTTTCTTATTATAATTTATGGGTTCTTTATGCTGTATTGTTTTCCATTATCTGATCATCTTATTGTATTGCATTATTTTCATTTGATCCTTCACTGTGAAGAACCCTGTGCCTCTGTTTTATTATGGATGCTATAAACTATATAATTTCTGCTTACCTTCCAAAAGACTGATATGAGTCGACATTAATCCACATTTGCTGTTGAGGCAAATGTGCGTGTGTAATGAATTACTGTGTTATGGTAAAGATACTACATGTGCTAAAAATTAGCTGAAGGACTTTGCCAAAACAACACATACGCAGTGAGTGAATACTGCAACTGCAAAGTCTATAGACCAGTGTAGGACATGTATTTATATAACTGAGGGCATGCCAGGGTAAGTTAATACTTACTTTAATATGCTTATAGCTATGTGCACCATTCACAATGTGTCTGTTTTACACATTGTACCTACAGTACAAAGATTTTATGCATTCTGCAACTTCTTAAGAAAATTAGTTTGTTTGTGTGTGTGCATATGTAACAGATGCAAGTTTAGATGAGCTCTCTGGATGGCTTTCGTAGCCAGGTAGTATGGTTAAGAATGTTTCATGGTGTGAACACATGCCTGGAGGGGAATGGGCTGAAAAAGATGGAGCTGGAACCCCTGAGAAAACAAATACACACACATGCAGGCAGACACGCAGGCATACTGTCCTCAACTGATTTAAACACATTAAAAACAAAAGCAAACTGTCCTCAACAACAGGCACAGACATCTTGCTACTCAAGCAACCTCAAGTATGTAAATATGAAAGTCAGTGTTTTAGTCCATTGTGCATCATACATTAACCCAGTGCATCCAATATCTGCAATAACTGAACGCTGAAACATTCAATGTCTATGAGAGAACAGGACAAAAAAGCAGGAGAGAGTAGGAAGGATATGGAAGCTCAAGTGTTTCTCGTTATAGTTAAAATTATGCAAAAGCACACTGAGTAGCATGAAAGATCAAAGATAAAGGCCATAGGGCATGCACATTAAGAGTTATAACGAGACCCCTTAGCTGTACACTGTTTAATTATTGAAACAAGAAACATCTTAGATATTTTAAAGAGCCTCTAATACTGTAGTTTGAAAAGAAACAACCCCATAAAGACAAAAACTGGAGAGAATACAAAAATGTTTTAATTTGCTGTGGTGTGAGATAGTTTGCTCAGAGGATGGGCTGTTGTTGTGTTGGTCTTACACAATATGACACAGTTATCATTTTTTTCCCCTAAAGCCAGTGAGAACTTTATACAAAGGAGGCCATATGAGCCATTTGAGCTAAATTTGTTGTTTCATTATGGCGTTGAGTGCATAGTTCAATTATTTCAAGTACTTACAATTATGTAGTGTGATTAGCATCTATAACATCACTCTCAATCCCACTGTCATTGGCTCACTGTCTTCACTGGTTTATGGGTGTTGTGATGATGATGCCAGCACATAAAATGTATAACCAAACTGCCACTGCGTGGTATGATCATAATGACTAAATGTGTCTTGGTTACATGTGCGATTTATGGACATAATGTGCAATTTGCTGTTTACTTTTTTTTTTTTTTTACCAAACATTAAGTTTATGTTTATTTGTTCATTAACTTGTTTGTTAATTTTTAATTTCAATTATTCTACTGTTGAAAAATATATACATATAATAATCGAAGGTTTCCAAAAGTCCTAACAGAAAAAAAACATTTCACAGGGCACACTGGTAGCTACAAAACTGACTTGTGTTACAATTCTTCTACATGCCTCAGGGAACATGTCCAGGGCAATGCTCTCTATATATGAAAGAATCTTCATGTGCCTATCAGCCTATCAGTACCAACAGGGTCGCTTCTTGGTCCCTGGCTTTGAAAACTGATAAGAATTTCATGCATTTTACTCATTAAGGGAGAGCTAGTTTGAGGGGCCAAACATTTCTGTGACCGAACGCAGAGGGAGGAAAAGGGGCTAAGGGCCACATTAATCCATGTCAGTGCAGGCCAAATTATTTATCACCTCGTGCAAACAAACGGTGTCCTAGACAGCCTGTCAGAGGGGGAGGAGGGTGGTGTGTGAGGTCCGTGAGGGCTGCCAGCGACGCTGCAGCCTGACCCCCATCACTCTTCCCCTTATCTCTACTCCTCTGCTCTGTCCTCATTACTCCTCAGACACAGGCACCAGGCCCTAGTGACTATACACAGAGCTGTACACGGAGCTGCTGAAGTGCTCCCACATCTTGATTTCACTTCCCCGATTTTCCCTTTTCATTTCCATTTGAAGCTCTCATCTGTGCTCCACTGATCCACTGGTGTAGAGGCTCTCAGTGGAATCTGCAAATATAAGTGTGCTTAATGTTTGTGTGTTTATGAGAAACAGGGGGTGGGGTTGCATCTGGACTCTGGGAAGCAGGCTGATCAGCCTCTCTCACCCACAACATAGCCCAGGCAGCCTAGGAGTTTCAATCAATAACCAGTCCCTGTAGCTGCCCCGAGCAAGCTGTTTGAAAAGTCAGAGTAGCATGAAATGGCCATTATTAAATTACTGGGACGGACACATTTAGAAGGCCATTGCATTAAGAGAGCAAGCTCTCCCAATTAGTGGATCAGCACATTAATAGCCTTGGATGAGAACACCATCTGATCAGAGATTAGATGCACACACAATCTATTGACCTATTTTACAGGCGCACTGATTGCAACATATAACATTTGTAAGGTATAATACTAAGTCATGTCCTCTAACCACAATGGATGGCTGAAGATTGTTTTCTGGCTTTATGCATTTGGACCGAAGCCACACTATCTTACTGCAGTTGTTTTGCCGATTCAAATGTCACCCAAGTAGTATTATACACATGGAGGGATTGTTGTGACATCAACATTTCTATTACTCTGAGTATGTTCTTCTGAGGTAAAAAACAAACTGACTTATTTTCTTAAGTGCAAGAAGCCAACTGCATCAGTTTAAAATGACACTGAAAGGCACACTGCTGCAAAAACAAATTACTCTGACTCATTGAGTAGCACAGTCAGTGACTCACTTTATTTGAGAATATACCAAATTATACCAAATTATAAAATTATTATTTATAATTTAATTATAAAAAATACGACAAGGGGAAATTCACCTCCATTACTATGTTCACTTATTTCTAGAAGATTAGGATTGGTTTTAGCTAGAGGGGAATATATTTTTCATGATCTACTCATACCAACACGCCTCCAAGTGAGAGGATTCAGTGTTCCCCCTTTGCAATGCACACATTTTATACAAGTCTTCTCAACTTGGCACATCATGGGTCTTCAGAGCCCTGGGCATATTTTTAATGCTTTTGTGAGTGATGTTTTAATATGAATTATTCAACCGAGAGAGACACAGCTTTGGATGCTAGCCCTTGTTTTTAAAGAGCACCTTGTTTGCTCCTAATTTTACAGCCGGTCAGGCAGAAGTACAGTGGCTAACCTGCAGGTCAGACTGACAGCTGGGAATTCCCATATCCCCCTGCACTTTCAGTGCAGTTGCAGTGCCTCTGAGCACACACAAAGAGGCTGAGTACATGTAGGCAGAGGTTATGGTGTACCTGAACTGCGAGGATGCCAAGTTCATTAATTCACTCTCATTTCAGGGTTGCATGCACCTCCAGACCTCTCCTTTGCAACACCACCACCACCACTGCCATATATCAACCACAGAACCCCTTCCCATCTTCACACTGTGTAGTTTTGTTTTCTTATTCATCCTAAGGCATGAATGCTGCCAACAGGCCATGGCAGCTGTATGTGTATATTGATTACACACTCCTATATTCACCCACACAGACACAGGCACAGCATCCAGTATTACTTGTTAACCCTTGACCCTTTGGAATGTGGAGTGCTCAATATAGCAGATTTTTGCAGGCAGGCAATACACTGCAAAGTCCTTATATAGTTTTGTTGAAAAGTAGGAAGTTGTTACATGGATGTTTTATATGATATATTAATGCTGATGCTGCATTATTTACTTCTGAATATGTTTCCTAATAAGTGCAATTTAACAACATCCCCTGTAAAGTATCACAGGTCCAAAGAAGCCACTAGTGTTTTGACTCAAAAATCTTGTTTCTGTTTCTTAACAACTCTGAATACTTAAATTTCCAGTCAGCAAAACAGCTAGCCTGGCAGAAAAGTATCTGCAAAGTGATGAAATATTGAGTCTGTTTTGATTATGAACTCACCCTTACCTCTCTTACCTCCTGTGACTTGGCTTAGATATTGATGAGGTGAGGTTTTGATTCACATTTTGCTTGTCTGCTTTATTTCTGGTTTTCAGCACAGAAACTGGACATTGTTTGAAAAAAAGCTTTCCAGTCTCTTGTTAGCAGGCCTAATCTCACCCCACAATTTCTCAGCTTGTTTGCAGTGGGGAGATGGGGATAGTTACTGCTGCTTTCTAACCTACTGGTCAAATAAAACAAACTGAATATAAGAACCGTGTGAGAATATGTGTTATGGTGTGAAAAACTGTAGAGCATGCACACCTCACATAGTGTGCTCCTTGGCCTGTATGTCTTATCCTACGGATTCAATCCCCAGAAATCTGATTGGTAAACACCACCTTTAGGCAACAGAGACTCTGGTTCAGGCATGTTTGTCGCCCCTATTTTCTTCCCAATGTCGTTCTCTGCTCATTGACAGCACACTCCCAGGAACAAACTACAGATTAGATACTAGCAATAAAGCTGCCTGCTGCTGGCCCACATGGATGTGGCCCAGATCTGCTATTGAAGGGAGGGAGCTGTGGAAGCCTGCTGTCAGGCCGAGGGCCAAGGTTTGATCCCCAGTTGACTGGCGTCCTTCCAGGCCAGAGGAATGAGTGTTCTGCTGCAGAGCGAAGTATGGGCCTGACACCCCCACCATCACCACCATCCTCCTGAGCATGATAGATGTTCTGTCCTCTCTCTACAGCAGGGAGAAAGCTTTAGACATCTGTATAATTGACTGAGGATGAGAGGAAAGAGAGGGAGAAAAACAGGGGTACATACTGTGCAGGTGTGTGTTTGCGTTTTAGTAAGACATTGTACCCAAAGTGTGTATTTGTTGTTTTGGCTGTGTGTTAAATGAACTGGGAGATATTACAAACATAGAAAGATGAAAGTGGTAAAGAGGGAGAAAGACAAAGACAGTGGAAAAACCTGAGAGAAGGGAAGGGTGGGAGAGGTAGGGAGCTGGCACAGATGAGGCTGGCTCTCAGTCAACAGGACATCCTTTCACACACATTACACATGTCCTTTCCAATCCTCTCACAAAACCTGCACCGGAGCATCTCCGTCAAAAACAGGACCATACACTTCTGACTGATGAAACTACCAATATTTCATGGCAGTGCAATGCAGCCTGGCAAAAGGCTACTAATGTGATCCAAAGTCTCTCAGCAACAGAATTATTCTAAGGGTTTAACATTACCCTCACAATAGGGTAAGGGTTGGCATATGATCGAAGGGGGTAATCTTGTTGGGAAGAAAAGACAAGAATTTCAAAATAGCAACAAGGAAGAATTTTCAAAGCTTTTGTCTGAAATGTAGGCGCATCCAAAGAGATGAGTACAAGGGGCCATTGTGCCAGTGGCAAACCAAACCAAATCTGTTCAAGTAAAGTCTGTCAGTTTGTGCAATTCACCACTCACAACACCAACACAAGCAACTCGATAAACACCCCATTATCTCCGAATGTCACACCAAATGGGCCCATTTAAGGAACATGCTCCTCAATGCTGGCTAGTGTCCACATATCAAAGCCACACAACAAAAGTGAGATTGAAAGCTGATGCACACAACTTTCCAGGGAAATAACACAATTATAAGAGTACACAGACTAGTTCATTATTAATGCAGTTGCTTTTCAACTGCCTCACTGGAAAGATCTCTCAATAATTTATCACCATAGAGACACATGTCAAGTCAGTGTGCTTGGACAGTTCATGAATATCAAATAAATATGCAAAACAAAAGGGCTATACATCATTGAGCACTCTTTAAAACTGCTTTGCTGATGTTTGTAACAAATCAGCAATCCTTGATTGTTCTCTGCACCATGGCATCAATAAGAATCTTCTGATTTGATCACGCTTCAGATGAGGATCCTCGATCAAACACTTGACTGTACCACAGTAAGACACTGTACCACTTGGAGCTTAATGATCAGTTTGAGGGGAACTGGTGAAGACAGAGTAACTTGGCTGTTAGATTATGCTTTAATGACAATCCTCGATCAGTTATTAACAAGACGTTTCTCATTAGTTAATTGAATAACTTACAAAATGGAGTCCCACTCGCCTCATGACTTTGAATTTATTCAAATCACTAGAAGATGATGAACCCAAGATGAGAGGGCTGACTGATAGGCTTGTCTGTATCATTGCTAACAGCCTGATGGGACATAGAGGAAGCTATGGGAATTGGATTGAGAGGCTCCTAGAGCGACAGTGGCAGTCATTAACGTAGGAGCAATCATTAAGTGTGAATGCATGCTCTGTACTGTGCAGTGAATTATTCATTATTTAAGATTACTTAATAGTAGATCAATTCCTTTAGTTTTGAAAGCATTTTTGCTTTCTTGCTTTATATAGAATCTTAGTAGCTCAATAGTTTGCCTCCTTTGTTGTATTTTTCACTTTGTATTGCACTTTCAGTAAGTGACAGGCTGCCGGAAGGCAGTTTAGCACCCTAAGTCTTTCGCTACAGAGCAATGCTGTTGTAATACATGCAAAATATGGTTTAGCATTGCCTTGCTGAAATAAGAACTGCCTTCCTTGAAAAACTGTTTGGATGGATGTAGCTCCAAAACCTGTACAGTTTATATCATTCAGTATTCATTTTGTCTTTATACCTACACAGCTTACAGTGCAGATGCCCTGTGCACCAATGCATGCCCATACATCACAGATGCTGAGTTTTGAACTGATAACAAGCCAGATGGTCTATTTGCTCTTTAACCCAGAGGACACCGAGTCCATGATTTAAAAAGAATTTGAAATTTTGACTCATCAGACCACAGGCCAGCTTTCCATTTTGCCTCCGTCCACCTCAAAGTAATTTGCAAATTTAAAAAAAAGCAACTGTGTCTCCAGATCTTGTTTAAAGAGCTATGTATAGTTTACTTGTTTGCAAATTTGAACTTGAGTTTTAACAAGTCCTGATCACTGACAGTGGTTTTCAGATGTTTTCCTGAGCCCATGCAGTGATTTCCACTACATAATCGTTTTTTTTTCATCCAGTGCAGCCTGAAAAAGATCAATATCACAGTCACAGTATTGTTTTTTTGGCCTTGTCCCTCGCGAACAAACATTTCTCCTAAGTTGCTGATTGTTGCTGATTTGCCCATTCAGTGTTTCACAGAGCAGTACACCTCACCCCACCTTGACTTATGAAAAACTCATCCTCTCTGGGATTCTATTTTCATACCCAGCCAAGATACTGACTTGATGCCAATTAATTTAAGTAGTTGCAACATGTTCTACTTGGCGTTTTTAGCAATAAAAACTTGTTCCTGTCTTTTGGTGCCCCTGTGATAAATACCTGACAAATGCACAGCACATGAATAAACCTGTCAATAATACATCAGTTTTGTACTGATTGCTTCACTCCCAA
>OMLM01007754.1:169087-179481 GCA_900302695.1 Helostoma temminkii | reverse complement strand
CTCAGACTGCATTTTCCTCTTACTCAGTTGCCTTCAGATACAGTACTTCTCTTGTCTCCACCAGCCTCCCCCCTCCTCTCTCCTCATCCGCTCTTGATTTTTTTTTCTTCCCCCATCTTGTCATATGCGTGATCACTCCTACCTCCTCTCTCCTCCTCACTCTGCATCCCCATCCTCCCACTATTCCCCCTCGATGCTTTTAATCTTGGGTTGATGATACTTGGTGGAAGCACTTAAGTTTCTGTGCCAGGTGTCTCCCCGTGCTTAACATCCTGGGCTTAGCTCCTCATTTCTGCAGCTCCTTCGCCTCCCTCCTCTTCCTCCTGAATCCACAAACAAGCTCACATACACAGTGGCAAGCAGCTACGGATTCTGTTCACATTTACTCTATAAACTGTACACAGGTACATAGTTAAAAGTTAAAACAAGAAAATATTTTCTAAAAAAATTGCATATAACTAACATAAAATAATGTTAACTAATTTTAACGGCGTTTTAAGAACCAAAATAAACTTCCGTCCTGTTTCTGCAATTACCTATACCTCCACTTAGCCTCCTGTGCAAGAGCTACTATTAGCTGTTAGCTGCCTCTTTCAGTATTAGGTCCAGTTTCTGATTCCACTGGCTTGTGGCTACAGCAGTTTTTCTTATCTGACCTACATTTGCAACAGGTTTCGCTTTTTGAAGAATTTTCTTGAAATAAATCTCAGGTTGCTGCAATAGCGTAAAAAATCAGTATTATAAGATGCTTTAAATAAAATAAGATATTCAGTGAAAGGAGTGGAGATTTTTGATGGTGTTGCTTGAAAAAAATCTTCAAAAAAGTTTTGCTGCAAGCGTGTGTAATTACAGTGCACTGAAATAGATGAATCAAATCCCCCAGCAACTGTAACACTTGCTGAGTCATATGGATCTTGATTTGCATTTACTGTACAAAATGCTCTTTACAGTTAACATATTGTTTTTGAGATTTAGGCAATGTGTGGAGAATTTGTGTGCTGAAAGAGTTTGCTTAGCATTGCTTTGTTCTTTAAAGGCACAAGGGAGGGGGAACGAGACAGAGGAATGAAAATGAGAGAGAAATGGAGAAGGCAAAGAGAGGCAGGAAGATAAAGTGAGAGATAGCTCTCATGTGCTTATGATATGTTTGTTTGTGTTGCCGCGGGGACCTCTTTTCTTCACCCCCCATTTCCTCTTCCTCTCCATTTTTTTTTCAGTCACCGTCTGAATATTTTTTTCTTTCTGTCGTGTTTCTGCCGCCTGTCATTGCCCGGACACTCTCGTCTGATGTCTCAATTAAAATTAATGTGTTCAGTCTGCTCAGATAAAGAAGAAAGAAGAGGCAAAAGCCTTTCTAGGAACAATAGCAGCGTCTTGCACATTGGTAACCAGTGCTTCCTTGTCTGGTCCCATGCTAATGCTTCATAATATTGACAGCTCTTATGGCGCAGGTCCTCTGAAGGGGTATGAACAAACACGGGGTCGAAATGAACCACAGCACAGGTACTGGATTGCATACTGATTTAAGTTGGCTTTGAATCTGTAGGAAACTATGTGACTTTCCGCAGAGTTTTCCGCAGTTCTTGGGTAGAATCACCATCACCTTCCCCAGTGTGGGGTAATCGGACAGAAGGAGGCAGGTTGTGTGTGGTCATCCTGGGGAGTGGATGCACTTAGACCTCTTCCCGCTTCATACACCGTCCTTTTTCCTGTGTTTCCTTGCCCTTGAGATGTCTTCATCTCTGGGCTTGGCAGTGGCACTCCTCTGCCCCTTCATCAGGACAGAATGCTGGTGTCAGCACTGCCTTTCCCCCTCTTCCTTTCCCACCCTCCTCCACCTTTGCCTTTATCTGTCGCTTCTTCTAAAGAGTAACTCTCTCCATCTCTGGTACCCCAGGGGTCAAGCTGGTGGAAGAGCAAGGCGGAGGGAAAGAGGGGGAACGGAGAGGTGGGAGAGAAGTATCTGGGGGAAGGGAGGAAAACGAAAGGAGGGAGGGGAGCACCTGACTTGAAGGCAGAAAGATAATTTTGGACGGGCGGCTCTGTTTAAGGTTAAAGCCTGATTTGCATTTCAAAAGCGGCGGCAGGCCGTGTTGCCACCTCAGGGTCGCCATCGGACCAACCAGCGTGTCATTTAATGTCAGCAGGCGCCGAGGCCTCGATGAAATTAATAGAGCAGCCAGTGATTGATAACGACGCCTCTCATCAACACAGCCGTCATGATCATCCGCCTGTCCTTCCTCCGTCTCCCAGAAGCCCAGGTGTCCACCACAGCATTTTCAGTCCCAGCTCTTTGCCTGTTCTGAAAGCTCCTAATCTCCTATATCAGTGAGGAGGTCACCGTCTTCTGCTTTTAGGCAAGTATACGCTGCTACTACAGAGAAAGCATATGTGCTTTCTGAGACTACATGACTCAGAGCCTCAAAAGCTCCTTGTTTGCTTGTAAGCAAAGGTGTAATGTCTCCATTCACACAGACTTTTATGCTGATCTGTAAAGACAGATCTCATGCAGACCGATACTGATACAGGCTGCATATTCGTGATGCTGCATTCACTGACTGTTGCCATCTTGTTGTTATTTCGCTGGTTGTAGTTTGTGTGGGCAGTGTAATTGCTTTAGTTAAGTAGGCTACATGCTGTACTCTGTATTAGGTAATAACAGGAATTCCACCTTTGCAAAGGACAATGAATCAAGATCTGTGCAAATGAAGGCGTTTGTAATTTTAGTTTGCAGATTCATTGATTCAACTGGCAGATGACTACAACTAAAGTCAGTATGGAAGAGTCATGCAAACATTCCCTGTCCATGTCCATATATATGTATATATCTGTACCCCTTTCCATCAGGCCAGTTCCATGGCTGGTTCCAAGTTAATGCTTAATTTCAAACTAGTCCTTTGGTTCTTGGCCATGAAAGCTGGTTTAGACTGGCAACTATTTGCTGGACTAGAACTAAGAACCGCGGATCTGGGAGCTGGAGTAGTTGTTAGATTTAACTGCAGTGTGACTGATAAAACATTATCGATGCTAATAAGCAAGCTAACAGCTGAAGCTAACAGCTGACATTTATTTTGAACTACAATCAAAAATGTATCAAATACAACTGATGTGAACACAACGGGCGTTGGTTGCGTTGGACCAGCTATGGTCATGGTAGTGGTTATACCCTAATGACATAATGATGTGGCTCTGCCATGGTCTCTAGCCTGTGAACTTGAATCAGCACTAGTACCAGCCCAGAATTATCACCAAGTTCTTGTTGGTGAAAAAGGGCTAACAAAGATTAAACTAGTTAAACTAAAGGACATGCTCTCTAAATCCAGAGGTTAAGGCTCCACTGTTTTAAATAACTTAACACTTTAAAAGTGTCTGGTTTTAGTTACTGACACATTTATTTGTGGCATTTTAACAGAACTAATGGTTAGATCACATTGTTGCATTTACACATTGGAGCTTCAAACATCTACCACATAATTGTGACATCCATGACAATAACTTTAATCTGAATTAAACTTGAATACTTCTCATGTATCCAAATTGGTTGATTTAACCGTGTATGAAGTGCAAACAACATGTATATTCAGC
Source organism: Helostoma temminkii (assembly GCA_900302695.1). NCBI lineage: Eukaryota > Metazoa > Chordata > Actinopteri > Anabantiformes > Helostomatidae > Helostoma > Helostoma temminkii. The sequence continues at coordinate 175,896 of OMLM01007754.1, read as the reverse complement.
AAAATCCATATTTTGTGGTCAAAGACCAGTTGTAGCAAGAGTTTCTTTAACCATTGTAACACAGCAGTGTCTGGCAGTCAACTGTTTCTCTGACACTCAGTGTTTCACAGTGATAAAAATATGAACCTGAAGCTCAGGCAGTAGTGAGTCAGATGGAGAGGCCCAGCGGGAGATGTCAGTGCTGGGAAGGGATGAAGCTGTTGGCCTGCTGCTAATGGATGTCCTGATCCTGGAGGTTGATATTGACCAGGGTCAGACTCTGCAAACCTCCCAGGCCTCTCAGAGTGGACACAAGGCAGACAAATGAAGAGCAGAGGCTGGGATGAAGGATGAGAAACAGAAAGGCAAGAGTGGGAGACAGAAAAAGATGTAAAAAGCAGAGAGACAAGCGTTGGACTTGGTGATGAGAGGCAGTAAGAGGAGTGTTTTCAAAAGACGGGCACAGGCAAGAGAGATGAGAGTGAGAGATCTAGTTGTCCTGAAATGACTTGATATGTTCTTGTCAGTCTTAATCTCTGGGTGCTGTGGAGGAGCCGGCGGGAGGGAGGGGTTGAGGCTCACAGTAATCTCCTTCACGAGCAACGGACAGAGCTCGCCGTTTCCCAGCCCGCATTCAATTCCACAGTCATCTCCAATCCACTTCATAAAAGCATGTTATTTTTCACACATCTCTCCTCTAAAGCGGCAGCATGCACACGAAAAGACAAAACAAGAGGAAGGGTGATTCACATCCTTCTTGCTGCTTTCTCTCTCTTTTTCCTTTCTCTTCTTCACTCATTTACATCAGCCATTATCTGTGTATACTGAAAGCGGCAAGATAAAAAGAAAAGGGAGGGGGGGGAGACAATAAAAGGAGGCAGAGGAGGCGCAGCAACGTTTGAATCAATTACATCCTAAAGAATCTTTAATTTGCATCTGTATCTGTTCAAACCTGAACAAATGCCAGATGCCTTTGTATGTCCAGTTATTTATAGTGGGTGTTTTTTCCTCTTGTAATTGTGCAGGAAATATCAAATTTGCATAGAGTGATTATTGTTGATTGTTTATCTAGCCGTCAGGACGTTTCAATATTCGGAGGCTGACAGGTTGTCAAGTACTTAAAACTCATTTATTTGGGGAAATTTGCATGTAATTTGGCGGTAATGAGGGGGATGTCTGTGGTCATGGATTAGATGCTGGAGATGCTGCAGGGAAAAGAGGGATTCTGGCTGACTGGCATTCCTCCACTTGAAACACACGCTTTATCCTCAGCTCGGCTGCCGGGGTGATGCTAACGCTACCTAGCTCTGCCTTCCCAGACAACAGAGGATTGTGTACAGACGCTTGGCATAGTTGTGGACTTATTAAGAGAAGCTGAAGCGAGCCAGCAACACTGATCCACACAAGAATAATTGTGCTCAGCACTGTTCTGTCACCCTGCAGGCCTACTGTCAGGGGCACATGAAATATGCTTGTGAATAAAGTAGCTACACTGCTGCTCAGCACAGCAGATGCTAACTTCCCTAAACATACATTATATGGTGCCAATTCTCAAATAAATGCTGGTATCTGAACAGATCCCAGAGGATAAGTTACTGTTTTACAGTAAACGATAGGTAGGGGTTATCCACTGTGATTTAGAAGACTTTTAATGCACAGAAAGGATCTTAACAGTGAATAAAGATAATAATTTAATTAGAAAATACTGCAATTAATATGTAAATGTATTTGTGCAGGTTCACTTCACATGGCCACCATCTATTTTTTAACCTCAAAGTTCTCCTGAAGGAGGTTAGGGTGCATGGGTGTCAAAAATTACAGTACTTTCACATGGGAGACCAGAGTTTGGGTCCAGCAAAGACAACTTTCTGCTGATGTTACATCCATGACCAGTTCAAACATTATGTGAAATTAAGAAAGCAGTAATTTTGTATTTAATTTAACATCTCCTAGATTAAATGGCCACTCTGAGAGAAAGAGTTCAGACAAACATCTTGCATGAGCATTAAAGCTGGATGAATTGTAGTGTTGACTGTATTTTATAATGATGAAAATAATACATCGGTAATTTACATTAATTTATCAGGAAAACATAGTGAGGCATCATCCTAAAATATGACTAATATATATACTTAAAGCTCAGTGCACCCAACACATCCTATTTAATAAAAGTCTGGATTAATTATACGTTTTAATAACGTACACAGATCAGAAACCTCCCTTTCCAGTGACGTGGAGCTGAGAACTGGGCTGCTGGTGGGATTTTGTGTGGCTGTGTATCGTTATCAGACCTTGGCTTCATCTTTCATCTAGCAAGGTAGTGGACACAGTGAGCTAATGAGTAAACATAGCTGGGGGCGACCAGAAAACACACACTTAAACCTCACTTTGATGAGTCGCTTGTTTGTTTATCTCTTCTTGAATTTCAGATTCTAACAGTGTTTCTCACCTGTCACACGCAAGTGCAGACCTTGAGAGCGCCAGGTTTAGCAGTGGGTAGTCTTTGGCTGGGATAAGATATGAGCCTGGGCTTCACCACACGGCAGAGCATGAAACTTTGAGTGCATGTTAAAACATTCAGCGCGCTTTACCTTGAGCCGAAGGTCATCATCAAAAAGAAGACTCTGCAAAGCGAACCCTTAGTTCTCAGCTCACAGACTGACTGACTGGCTTATTGGCTGACTCACTCGCCTGAGAATATGAGAAAATACAGGAGAAAGAGCTTGCCAGCACCCACTAAAGCAACTCCCACACCTCTGTGACTCACTCAAAGTCACCTCAACTCCAAGGTTAAATGCTCACTGTATTTCCCTCTTAAATATAGATCTGTCCCTGAGTCAGGGCTGTAGCCTCTGAATATGAGCCACTTGGTGGATGGGTCTACAGTATGTATGTGTGTTACTGTCGTTCTCTAATGTGCTTCTATGTCTGTGTGTGTGTGTGTGTGTTTTCATGTGACTTTTTTAAAAGGATGAGTGAGGATAATCACCCCCTGCCGCACCGGACTAAAAGGCCGGGTCAGAGTTTTAAAGAGAAGCTATGTATTTCCCATCCCTGGATAACGGTGATGAAGTGGGCCCTTGTGACTCAACCTGAGAGCATGAAAAGGGCCTCAGAGGGGACCCGCCATCGCTGGCCCTCTATTTATTGTCCTAACGGCTGCCTGACTTCACTTCCCCAACTGCGGCAAGCGAGGAGAGAGAAAAGAGCGGAGTGGTGGAGAGCTCTTAGTACTTTACCTACCCAGCAGCCACTCTCCAGCATGAAAGCCCAGGTAATGTCCCCTGTTCAGCGAGATAAAATTTCAAAAAAAACACCAAAGCCAGTATGTGTGTCTCTGCCTGTATGAGCGTGTGAGACAAGCTATTGGCTGCCATTGTTCTGGTGACATTATTGATTTATCGGCCACTGGTTAATCAGCTCTGGTGGCCATCATTACTCAAGTATCACTATTAGATGTCTAAATCCTTGTTCCTGTTGATGAGGCTAAAGGTCACATTGCTTTCTAAATAATACTGTTGGTACATGGCAAGACTCTGAAGTGGCAGATTTTGTCGTATAAGGGAGACACTGTTGCTGCCAAATAGTCATGTGACCACGTTGAGGATAGGAGACTCTGGGAGACGGCGAAGAACCACTTCATTTTGAAGCTCAATGCAATTTACTGGACCAGCATACAAGACAGGAACATTCTTTAATATTTGCCTCGAAGTAAATGTCGCACTAATATAGTCTATATATAATCTTTTGCAAAAGTATAATATATTTGGATTAACGTTGTTTTCCAGTAAATCACGTTTCCCTAATTTCAGCACCAGGAGCTGTCCACTTTGTGACCTCGAAATGGGTTTCGTTTGTCTTCACTGCAAATGGATGAGCACATACAGACATTTAGAGTGACAGAGGTAAGTACTGACGGGAGCTTACACACTTTTTGTTGCTGCAGTTGTTGGTATAAGTGGAACCTTTTTGGTCTAATCAGTAACTGTACTTGATGTTAATAAGGAAACTGTGCTAGATTCCAGATGAAACTTATTTATAGCACAAAGCACCATAAATTCTAGATTTAAGAGGCCTAGAGTTACAACAGCCACTCTTTCCTGGTTGATCTCACAACCTGGGTGTCCTTCCTGAGTCCTGGGTGCGGGATATCGAGTCTCCCCTTCAGTTGGAGGAATTGATAACTGATGGGTAGCCAGGTGTTCTACTGCAGTCAATCCAGAGAGGTTTCAAACAGCTGGACTGAAAAAGTTCAATCAATCAAATGCTCCAAAGTGGTTGTTTTTTATTTAAAATCGATCGTTGTCAGTCAGTTTCAATTTTGACCCTTGTGTCTTTCTTGTTTTAAACACTCAGGCTATCTGGGCTCTCGTGGGACAGTCAGTCAAGCCAGTAAATGTGCTAACAGTACTGTACATCTCAGCGCTTGTCAGCATTACAGCATTATTAATTCTTAGTTCAGCGCGTTGACAGCAGAGACAGCAAAATATGTAAAAGTGGACATGGCTGACATTGTGACAGGCTGACAAAAATATGAAGTGGAGGTTTATGTGTGTTTCACAGATAATCTATAAATAAATGGTTTGGATGGGATCTATAAACAGTGCCTTCCCCATTAGTTTTTCCCTCTATTATCGCTTCTATCACTTCTTCCAGTTCCCTTTTTTTGACTATACCTTGTTCCCTCCCTCCTTCCCCAGCATCTATCTCACTCTCTGGATGCCTGCCTACCTCTGTGCCTGTGTCTGGGAGCTGGCTGGGGCAGAAATAAACCACAGTAATGGCTTTGCTTTGCTGCTAATCTTGTCATAAGAAGGTGCGGCCCTGGGAGGATAGCTCCTCGCGTGTGATATCCTAATTTAAACATCAAACGATTCCATCATTAGGAAGCATGCGTCTAGCCCCAGTTTTCAAGGGAAATTATTACATCTTCCTGCTGCAAAAGTGTAATGCAGGAAGACATTTCTGTCAAGCACACGCGCATAAATCTCACCGGACTTGATGTTTGTGCACTTGAAGGAAAACATCATCATTAGCAGCTTTCTCTTGTGATAGACGGAGCGGTGACTTTTTGTGACGCAGCCCGCCGTGGGCTCTGATGTTAGCCTTCATTTGAGTTGCTGCTTGGCGTTTGGGATTTGAGGCAGAGATTCAGTCTGCTTCTCTGGTGGGTCTCCCTGTGTTACAGAGCCATCACGCCAAATCTATGTATGTCGTGCAGCAAGGGAGTGTCGGGCACTACCACACCTGGTTAATGTTGTCATATATTGCATGACAGGTGCAAATCCACACAGGAAAACTCTGTATAGACATCTGGAGAGCATCTTGTATCTTTAAATGTCTGTACTACTACCATTAAAGACACTGACGATATGACTTTGGTGCAGTTTGACAGCCTGGTATCTACTTGATATTAAATATGACAAATATAAACCTGATGCTGCAGTTCACCAAAGCTCTTAGAAGTATTTTAATATTAGGATTTAATATTTATAGCATTACAGTGTGTAACTAGTAACCTGTAAGTGTTATGTCTTTAAATTCTGTAACCAGAAATACTTATCAGTTATCAATAGTTATCAGATCTTTTCTTAGCTGGGTTAGAGTCAGGGAATGTCAAGACCAATTCATTTGTTCGCTGTACAGTGCAGACGTTTGGCTTAAAATGAACATGAGACATGTATTTACATCTAGATAAATGAAAATAGCACCTTTTAGATCAAATCACTACCACTCTCTGCTGCACTGCGTTTTGCTCAGTGCACCAGTGCTTTCTTTCTATTTCTGGACACGTTTCATTGGCTGTGTTTAATGTCTGTGCAATGCCGTGGATTGTTTTTCCCCATTTGCTCAGATGTCTATTACATATTTTACATTATTTAAACGATCAGGCATAACATCATGTACAATCCAAAACAACAGCTCTGCCATAAATTCTACATTCACAAAGTTATATACAGTTATATAACTATAAATATATATATTATGTCGTTATGTTAAGAGGTGTCCCTAATATTTTGGACCCCTGTGGTGTAAACAGGCAGGCCAAAACATTAGAGACACCTCTTAACATAACGTACTCCAGTACGACTTCACTAAACCTGCTGTATCGAATTGCATTAAATTGTATAGGTGGTCATAATGTTTGATCGGTGTGTAGGACATAAAGTATCCATAAAGATATGATTTTCCAGTGCTAAAACAATTATATACATATACTGGCCAAAAGATCCACGCAAGCTTGTTTTTGATTTAGCTTTTTTATGTGCAATGTTTCAGCCAAAGATGAGTCTCATGTGGCCTTACAATATCAAAAGTAATCTGCTAATTTAAGATGTTAGAGCACTAAAATGGGCACTTTGAATCAGAGCCTGAAGTTGGTTAATCGTCTCTCCAACTGTTTGGCTCCCGTGATTTGATTGTTCACAGGGGACGGCGCCTGGTATATGTGATCTATGGCTTCACACGAGCACTTACGTTGAATTATTAGCCTGACTGATGATGGATTTAAGAGTGAATCAAGAAATATCATGTTCTATAAGAGGGTGCCATCAAAAGACCAAAGAGGTGTTTGCTCTTTCCTTTTTACTTTCAACTTTCTTTTAGTCCCTGGCTCTCTCCTGTGCTCTTTCTTCGTCTTTGTCTCTCTCTCTCTCGCTGCTCTCTCTCTTCAGGAATAGTACGATAGTAGGTTTCAGTTGCTGTATGATTTATTCATTGTTGTTCTTTTTTTTTCTTCTCCTTGAATGTTTGGTAGGGAGGACAGGAAACTTTGAACCAGAGTACAAAGCAATGTATATTTGGGTCACACATTTTTCACATTTCTTCTG
>OMLM01007754.1:108956-138460 GCA_900302695.1 Helostoma temminkii | reverse complement strand
CTCCGCAAAACACACCGGCCACTGAATTGCTTGCGCCGCCACTTTGCCTTCCTCTGTCTCTCATTCCACTACTCTCTTCTTGTTCTCTTTTCCTCTCCAAGCCAAATCCACTCATTTATATGCCGGAGCTAAACGGTATTCATTTGGAAGATGGCAAGAGGTATAACACTGGTAATTCCTCCTCACCAATTTCCAGCACATTTTCCCCTTTAGCTGTCATAAGCAGTGCATTAAGTGAGTGAGGCAAATCCGCTCCCCATTCTGCGTCATCTCTCTTTTTCTTCCTGCCTGCCGTTCTCCATCACCCACTCGTCACCCTCCCTTCTCCACAGTTGCATGTTGCTGCTGTGAAGATTTACAACACGCCTATTCACTCAACCATCCTCTCTCTCTCTTTCTCTCTCTCTCTCTCTCTCTCTCCCTCCATCTCCCCTCTCTCTTTCTCTCATTCCTTTCATTCTGCCGGGTGGTGGAAGATGACACCGTGAGCTCATCAGAACCCTGCCGGCTTTTCACCCCGGAGAGCCGCCCTGAGCGCCAGGCGCAGCACGCTGCACTGCAGATACCTGCCCTGCTGCAGCACCCCCTGCTGAGTAGCCTGTAGCCTAGAGAGAGGCTGAATCGGGGGGGATGAGGCTCAGGGTGGAGCTGGAGGAGGCTGGATGAAGGGATTTGAAGGTGGGGTTACAGCTGGGGAACGGAGCAGAACAGTGGAAGAGATGAAGAAGGGGGTTGAGGATGGTTTGGTACTGGGCTTAGTGCTGGAGGAGCTGAGGTGTGGGGGCTGGGCTGGAGGTGCATCAGAAGAACAGTTTATAGTCTGTGATAGATTGTGTGTGATTATTTCTTATTGTCACCTTATATTTATTCTAAAATCTGCTCTGAACAGAAGAAACCTTGTTTTATTAAATTTTTTTCCTGGTTGTTCCAATGAAATACAAACGTGTATCCACTCATCCAGACTGATGTGGAATCAAAAATCAAATGATTTTATTTTTTTTTTGTAGAGGTACCTCAACTTCCAGCTGCAGGGCATGAGGCCTGGATGGGAAGTCTGTGCAGGAGGAGGGTGCTGAGGTAGGGTCTTGAGGGTGCGGAAAGGCTGGAGGGTGAAGCACTAAGGCTCTGCTTCCCTCTCTTTCATGTCTTATCATGCATCCTAAAGTTTGCTGAAGGCCTCGTGTCTGGTTCTCCTCTCTGCTCTTTCTCTCTGTCTCTCCTGCTCATACCTTTTTCTCTCATCTTCACTCCTGGGTTCTGTTTTTTATCCTTGACCTTGTTCTCTGGGCTCATCCTGAAGGCCCCTGTTCCCTGGATGCCGGTGTAGGGCAGACCTTTGGCCCGGAGTATGTGAGAAATTCTCCAAACCCGTTCTCTAGCTCTGCTCCCTGATAGTAGTTAGTATTAATCACCACATAGTGTTTCCCCAGTGGTGACTTCATCATGTCATCTAAAATCACTGAAACATTTGAATGTCTGTGTCATAAAGTGGTTCATTTAACAGACTTCACCTTTAGATTTACTTGAGTTCTACAGTATAAATGTAAAAATACAAACTGATTCCTGATTGATCAAATGCAGGATTAGAGCAAACCAGGCGTAAACATGTGCTGACCATCACTCAGCCACTGAGCTACCATTTCTCCCACCTTGGCGTTAATGTGTTTGTCGCTACTTGTCAAACACCCACTTGTTTTGCATTTTCCACAAGAGTCTTGGCACCGCTGCCTCGTAGCACCAGCAATACGGACAAGAGAGCAATCATTGTTTTGTTGTTTAGAGTGCCACATGAGTTGCTAACTTTTTGGAGGACTTGGCAAGGGTCCATTTTTTTCGCCTCACCCCTCCATTTTGATAAGTGGCCAACTACCAGCTCAGAAGGAGGTCAACGCGGGCCAGTGGACTCGACCATTTTCTCCTACTGCAGGGGTGCAAACTGAGTAAATTTAACATGGAAGTGAAAAGACATCTGAAGGCAGATCATCTTTTTAAAATTCCTCTGAAGTTCACCAACAAAAATCTCACACTGTGTGGTTGATTCATATAAACCAGTAGAGAGGCAGAGAGAGGTTATGTCAATCCACCAAGTACGTGTAACTGCAGTGTTTTAGTTCATATTCAGCTTTTTCAAAATGTTTTCTCATTAGTGTGTTGAACCCATTCTGCTAAATTTAACAGCATTTTAATGACAAGTAAGGGCCAATTTATATTTTCTCACACTAAATGCATATGTGGACACATACAGTATGTACACTACAAAACATGATGACCTCTTACCTCTGTTTTCCACCGGGCAACGCTTTGTGGCAACATGGGCGGTGGGAATTCCTCACTGAGAGCGAGTAGAAGCGAAATGTTTGTGTGTTGGAGATAAGGATATTTGTGCTTCTTACCATGATCAAGGAGGATGTGTACTTAAATAGTTTATTTTAAGTGATAATCATGTTTTATTGGGTTGTTTATGTTGCAACAATCAACTAAATAGGTCTAATAAGTGCTGTATGTTTAATGTACTTTGTCTAGTAGAAGAAAGACTCTTGAATTCTGCTTTGCAACATAGCAAACAACCAGCTACGGAGACTATACTAGGGACTTTTACGCATAACTTTATTTTAAATATATTCTCTGTGCTGCTTGACTTGGTTTCCATCAGAAATGGACTCGGCACATATTCTTAGCGAGGCAGCGTGCCAAGTTACTTCTGGGATGCTTCAGAGCACCACAGCGGCACAGGCGGCGGGAATAGAGCAGCGATTAGAAATACTTGAAAATAAGTGTTTGAGGTAAGAAGATGTCCGTTGTTGTATCCAAAAAAAAGAAGATATTAAATCTGGCACATGTGCAGTTGGTGCACTCTGTGCTCGTGGACACATTTTGTGCTGAATCTTCGCACAAGCCGTACAAACATCCATTCATTTATTGAACTCACACAAACACGGGGACCCTGGCCGACCCAACGTTGCAGCGATGCAGACCATAACAACTGTAAACGGCCATAGTTGCTCAGTTTCAGTCACCAAAAATAAGCACAAAGGAAAGAAGCGCATCAGAGATGCATCGTAGAAACCGCAGCGCCAACTAGTGTTTTGGAGGTGTAATCGCACAACATCACACACCAGCATAAAGTTCAGCAAGGAACCTGCACAGTTTCAGTGCAAAAGCGTGAATGAAGCTTTAGATTTGAAGGTTTGAACAGATTTGGTACCTGGCTGGCTTTTCCTCATTCAGCCACAAGAGCCACTCAGCTACTAATGTTGGTCATTAAGTTCTGGCAGTCAGCGTAGCAGCTTATGCAGATGTTGGATGAGGCTGAAGCCAGGCACCTAACTGGGGAAAAACATTTTAATATGGACATAACATCATGAACTTGAACATTGTCATGTTGAAAAAGTAAAGATTTCCCTTTGGGATAAACATAAACAGCCTCAGACCAGAACTCACAGTGCAGATGCCACTGACCAATAAATGTTTGGTGCAGCTTCTCATTGCTTCTGCTTCTCAGCAGTTTGGTGAATCTATAGATGCCAGCAGGTCACAAGTGATTTGTGTTGCTCAGTTTGACCCGGAAGATGACACTGTGTCATTATTCTGCTCTCGTTCCTTTCCACCAGCAGAGCAGAGGTCGTCCATCGAACCAGTCAATGCACTACCCACTAGTGTCACTGGCAATCTTACAGTATATATCTTTGCATATGATGATGGGAAAAGCAGCATTTGCTCATCTTGACTCAAATGTTTCATGCTTTTATTGGATTTTTATTCATATTGCCTTGACTGATGAAGCTATTGTACTCATTATACCCAAGTTGCTTAGATGTTAGTTGTTTAATGCAGAAAGAATTGTGAAAAAGCAAGCACGCGTGCTAAAAGCACGCTTATTCACGTCAAACCTTGCTTTTACTGTACACAGTTACAAAAACAACACTGCTCAGAAGTGACACAGGAGATAATTGAAATTTATTCCCAATTACACCACACAACAAACAGCCCTCTCCTGCTTTTTTCTCCTCCTTTAGTTCCTCCACAGTTGATGAGCGGCGATTGCTGCACTGCTTTCCTATGGGAGGACTTAGGCTTGGGCACTGGGGTGTAATAGCTGAGAGAGTTAATGTAGCTTAAACAGCCAAACTAATTGTCCCTGTCTCTGTCATATTTGTCTAGTTGAACACTCCTAAATACCACAGCGATTAATTACCTCCCAGCCAGGTATGTGGAAATGGAGCCTATTCTCAGCTCTTTGTGTGCGTCTGTGTGTGTGTGTGTGTACTATATGTGTGTGCATGTGCAGCCAGCTATAGTCAGGGGAGTATTGTCCCTCCTTACCACACGTATTTGTGATGGCTTGTTTTTACAGCACGGGGAATATTTGATGTCAAGTGGTGAAGTTGCCGTTTTGTGATTCTAATCAACCTTGAGGTAAGATTGGACGAGGAAGAAGGTGGAGTCTTCTTAGATACTTAAACTGATGGTCACTTGACTAATGGTGATTGATAGGATCGCACTGGTACTAGAGAGGCAGGTTGCTCTGGTGAAATGATGGTTTTGACTACATTTTATGGAGCAATCAACTTATATATAGTGATTTTATGCAGTTGGAACCAAAGTGCGGAAACAGAAACATAACGGTAGAGAAAACCATGACACAGGCAACATTCACGCTGCAGGTACTAATTCTCAATTGGGATATTTTTTGCTGAGATCCGAATTTTTTCACATTATTGTTTAAATGGGACATGTATCAGACTCCAGTGTGAACTGGCCGTGGCCCTGAAGTGACAACAATGATGTGACATCACACGCAGCACAGTAAGCAGCTGAAGTGAGCGTTTACGATTTAATTTTGAAGCTGTTGTGCAGTGGAAGCTGACAAACTTATTGGAGTCGCTTTAAGCAATGACTTTTTGTTTAGCGTGAGCAGCTTCGCAGAAGCAGATTTCAGGATGTCAAAGAGAAAAAAGTTTGGATGAAATGTGAGCTGACTGTTCACGCTGGGAAACCTCACATACTTATCCAGTTTATTCAGTTTAGCGCCACATATGAAAAGTATCCCAGGTTTGATTTGAAAATTTGGGATTCCATGTCGTTCAGACTGTCGTAAAAAATTAGATATGGGCAGAAAATCCGATTTGTGCTAATTTTGTCTGCAGTGTGAACTTAGCCTAAGTAGCATCTACTCAACTAGGCCAGGTTACCTGGGCTAATGATTAACTAGCCAATGAGAAATATCATTTTATTGATTTATTTATTTTTGAGCTTCAGTGTAGATTTGCAGACAGGCATTAGCCTCCTGCCTCACAGTCATGGATGGGTTAGTCATCCCACCAGTTGTGTCAGATTCTTTGGGAGCTTCCACATGTTTTGCGCCACATTGCACTGTATAACAATCAGATTTAAGTGTGGAAAAGAAAACATCTGGATGTGTGTTTGACTGTGATATTTGACACAATTTGTTTATTTGTTCCATAAATTATTAAATCTTCATCGCCATCAGTATCACAAGTTCCAGGACGGATTTGATTGCAGCTTTGAAAGAAATGACATTTATACTGCCATACTTGTATGGCTTTTGCACAATAGGAGCTCAGGTTTTGGATGCTCTGTAGGTTGGTGCGATGTCAGGGTTTAATCCAGTTTTCATTCAGCCCCAGTTTGTTTTGTCATTCACTCAGGATTATATGTTAGTCACAGAAACTGGTATTGCTTTGTGCTCTATGTAATGGGGCTGAAAGTGAAAGACCTATCTAACTAAAAGTGGTATTTCAAGGATGTGTATGTTATCTGCTTCTGATTACATGTTTACACCATAAGAAGCAGAATACCACATTAAGTATTAGTTTTGCACTTTGCATTCCTTAACTCCTTTTGTGTTCTTTTCGGCTAACGCTCATAGTGTTCCATGAAACCCACAATTTTTTATAAAAATAATTCAAATATCATTTATGTGTTCAAAAGTCATGGAACCTCGTGACAAATGCTAAACATTTACTGCACTTTTTAGAGAGGGGAAACATGCAAATCGGTCAGATTTGACCGGAACACAATAAGAGGGTTAAAGAGTATCCCAAGATATAAAAGAAACAAACCATGGTAAATATAGTTCAGGACTGATCCAAGCATTTCTCCAATCACCTCTCTTGGTTGCAGACATTCCCGGATGGTTTTAAAGCTGGATTAAGATGAATGAGGTGGGTTTTTTTTTTAATTGAAACATTGTCATCATTGCAGCTTCTTCACTTTGCATCAGAATTAATAGAAAATAAATGATATCACATCCTTACAGCTGACTCAGCCTCTTGCTATGAATGTAAGACCAGCTAATCGATACTTGGTGACTGCACTGGATGCATTGTCGCACGTCCCCAAAACATCATTCTGTACCTCTATATTCTCCAAGTCTATTTTTGAAAAAAGACGTTTCTGGTACACTTCTGAAAAAAATGATGTTTTCTAGTTAATTAGCTCACACAGACAGTTGTAGCCACGGGCACGCCCACTGGCATCGTGGTCCTATCAAGTGTCTGTGGCCTACTGCGATACGTGCACGTCTGTTCCAGTAGATGTCGATGTGTTTCTGCACACTCATCGTACCTACATGTTGGGGCTTGTTTACCAAGATCAGAGGCAGGCGCCCCGGGTGCGTGAAGTGTTCCCATCATGCATCGCTCCATGCCTGGGCAGCCCACGCCCACTCATCATCCCCACATTATCGCTCGTCTCCCTCCCACTATCTCTCTCATGCGCACTCACTCTCGTGAGTTCTTCTTGTTTCTCATTCTGTGTGTGTTTCCCTCTCGCTCTCTGTGATCTCTCTGTTTATGTTTGACCTTTTTGCCGCTCTGCACCAGCTAATGATGGTACAGGGATAGCAGGTGTGCTGCATTAGCCGACTTCTGCCGTGGCGGAACAAATTAGAGGTCCACCGACACCGAAGGCCAACCTTTCACCACCGGTGCTCCTGTTAGTAGCCGCGAAAACAAACACACCCACAAATGCCCACACATTCTCACACAACACAGGCAGAAATGCAAACATACTGTACCAGCTACACACACAAACACACACAGACACACTCTCTAGGCTGTCAGGTGTGTGCAATTTGAGTAGAATGACTCAACCCAGACACATAATCTTCTCACCTGGAAAAATGAGAAAAGGAGGACAAGGGAGAACGTGGAGGCGAGATATATAATCATGCTTTGTTTGAACGGCTAACTGACGACTACAAATACTATACTCTGCTGATTTTGCCTAACTAGACCACGGTGTTGCTTTGTTTTGTTTTTTCCTTCTCTTTTCCTCCCGCTGGGTTGTTGAGTTTGAAAGACATAAAGATGTACACAGAGGAAACACAGATTACTGCCTGTACACACACACAGACGTACACAACCATCCCTGCATACATTAAAATACGCAAAACACAGCCTCGCTGCCTGCTACCTTCTAACTATCTGACTTTGTAAAGTCAAATCCGAGCAGTCGGCGAAGAATGGGAATATAGAGCATGAGTTTGCATGGATACAGATATGAACATGTGCTGTAGTGTAATTCTAAGTCAGCATGTCAGCATACGTTGACCTATTTTGTGTTGCCTGATGACCACAAATAGACATTTTGAGGATTATACAGTAAATCATCTGCTGTAGTGCAGTTCTGGGCCCAGATTTATAAAGGATGCCCCAAATTCATATGCAAAGAGTTGATTAAGGGTGTTTCTGCATTAATTTATCCTTAACTGTATGGGTGGAAAACACATCTGTCTGTCTTGTGGTTCTGTTTTACTAGGAAAACCGTGTCTTGTACAATATCACGACATTCCCAAAGATGTTACCAAACGGAGGCTGTGGCCCATCACAAGTTCAAACCTGTGTATGTTTAAGGATTACTAGCTGAGGGAAGGAGCCCGGCCTAGAAATTGTACAATCATGTGTGATGTTAACGTCAATTGTAGCCTTCACACACAAGGCGGTTCTGAGAGACGGGTAAAAAAGGGACAAGGAAAATTAAATACACACTTGATGGGAGGGAAATTGCCCCCCGCTTGTGGTTTTGCCACCGTTTCACCTCAGCAAATGAGCACCTTTAGCTGAGGGGAAAGAAAGAAAGACCTTTAAAAAAATCCTTTTCCTACTCTGTCAGCCTTGTTCAAAGTGCTGTTCTGTTGTCTGTCATTGGGCTTGCTCTATTACTGTCATTACGGCAATAGGCCTGGGCGGTTAATGTGTTTGTCTGTGTACACAAGTCAGTGGCGGTTGAATGACACCCAATCTACATGTTGCAGGATTGCCTTTGGTTCGGAGGGAAATGGGAACCTGCCTTCTTCCTCTTAATCAGACATCTTTGATTGATCCGCCCCTTTGCTGCTTCGCACACAAACACTCACAGTTTCGCTGAGTGACACGCGGCGAAACACCGCTCCGACCTCGCCCTCCTCCCGTAATAGCTATAAAGATGTATTCAGTCATCGCGCGAGTGCCGAGCACGACTGAAGGCTTGACAGGCCGACTCTTGGCCTTAATGGGCAAACACACATCGCAGGCTGACACGTTCGCTTCTGTTTTGAGTGCTGCTCTGAACCGCAGAAGCTCGCAGACCTGGAGATGAAAGACAAACAGGGAAGACAGGCTGGAGGGGACTCTTTCACTGCTCTCCTACTACTACTACTTGCTGTTTCAACATGAGGTTCAAGTGGGACGTCGGAGAACAGACGGGAGAGTGCAAGATCCAGCTGCCCAAGGCCTCCTCATCTTCGTCTTCCTCAATAACGCAACACACTGCCCACACTGTGAGAGCAATAGAGCGTGTTTTCTGAGGGAATCCAGTCCTCTAGGACTCCAGGGTTTTCCAGGCAGACAAGAGGCCTTTCCACAGATTTGTGTGTGTCTGGGATATTTTTCATCCATGCAGGCCTCAGGAAGCAGTGGTCTGGCCATGGATCAGCAGCGCACCTTCAGATAAAGCTCTATGGGAGCAGTGTTTGGCCACTGGAACGAGTCTCACACACACTTCGTTTCAGTTACCACTTCATGTCTGTACATATTCAAACATACATGTAAATACACTAATGGACCTGTGCACACACGTAGATTTACCTCCTGACCGCCATCCAAACACACACACACACACATACAGCCCAACCACAAACCATGTATCACGTTACAGCGCCTCCAATCTAATCTGAATCCCTTCAGAGGACGGGAAAGTATCTGATCTGGCGAGAGGTTAGCATGTGGGGCTCTGTGGTGGAAGCTCTCAGTATCACCGTCCAGAAGGAAAGATTCTTCCTGTAACATGACTAAACAAACACCTAATTGGTGCTAAAATAAACATTTGCCAAGTTCTTCTTCCAGCAGTGAGAGGACAAACAGTGCTGTGAGTGCTGACGATGCAAAGGTCCAAACCCAACCACACCAAACTTTAGAATAATTGATAATCATTCTGGTCAACATGCTATTGTTTCACTCTAGAGTAAAATATATGTTGTCTTTCAGTCCAACAGGCTTAACAGATGCTCGTCAATTATATCCGTACTTTGGCTATAAACATGTAGAATAATTACACATAAAGACATAAATAATACAAGAAAACATACAGTGCTATTAGCTGATGTTTTATGACTCTGTCATACTATCTTTTCCAAAACTATTGCGACAGAATTTGATGGGTAAAAGCCTGTAAGAAACTTGTCAACTGCTTGTTAATGTGTTCTGCTGCAGCAGTCTAATATTCACCAAATATGCATTACCATTCTACAGCGTCGCTCAGAAATGCCCTTGTAGAGAGGATACACCATGATGCAACAAAGGTTCACAGGCAGAGCCAACCTGGAGACATTGCAGTTGTGTGTCATGTGCTGTAACCATTTAGCTATTGATCTTTTACACTATGAAACTTTGGAATTTCTAGGCTAAATAAAGCTAAAATAAACTATAGTTAACACTGAATAAATAACCAATGAGTGAACAACAAGTAATTGTGACAACTTTCCAGCCCTTTTTTTCTGTCTTTAAAATGACTGAATGAAATCCTTGGCTTGGGGATTGACTGTTTACATAAGAAATATCAGTTTGTTTAACATCAAAATCATAATAATCAGTTACATGTTTATGTATATTTCATACAGGTCCTATTGCTAGTTGCAAATGTTCCACCAGAAGTGACTTTTCTACCTCAGATTGGTTCTCAAAGCATTAAACTATCGACTATTTCACATTATAGCCGTATTTGGACAAAAATTAAAATATAGTTTTGCATATGTGGCGTATTCTCTCTGTTTCTTACCCCTGCTAATCATCTAGTTGCCTAAATTATGTTCCATACCAAGCTCCCAAGCAGCTGGATTGCTGTTCTGTTTCTGTTACTGTATTCTGTTACTGTGTTACTGTATTCCACGCAGCTCCCTGATATTGATATCACACAGCTGATATTAATGAAAACGTATGGAATGCAGCTTCGGCGGCACATTCGTCCGCTGCTCCCTGCGCAATGAACCAACACCAAAGTGCTTTAAAATTAAACGCTATGATTTGTTTGCGGCGCAATGCATTACACCTGATTGTGTGTGGAAGACGCGGCTAATGAGGCATTACTGGCGAGGGGAAACCCAATCGATGGCGTCCTGTCGCCGGACAATGCTGATCAATTGTGCTGTATTGACTGCATTTCCCCCTCATTAGCTTCTATGAGGGTTGTGTGTGTGTAGCGGGGGAGGTGATGTGTGTTTTGTGTAAACACACTCAGGTGGCAGTGCAGGCCTGTGCCATGTCTCTGCTGTGCTATGTAGACTGGTAGCAGGCATGGGGGCACTGATTACTCTTATTAACACGGAGGGTGTCAGGCACCGGTCCAAAAGGCACTGCAGCAACTGGTAGCGCACACACACACACACACACACACACACACACACACACAGCCCGTTTGACTCAAGAGCCTGAGCCAAGAGTCCCAGCTGAACCCTGCCGTTAGACCCTATGTGTTGCCATGAGCACAGGAGGAGATCTTTGTAGTGAGCTGCTGGAGTTTTAACGACTAATATGTCGCCTCGAAGCTCTGTGAAGCTGTTGTCTTCGATGCCATTCCAAAAGCAGCAGAAGAAACACCTAGTTTTGCCAAATCCTATAAGAAATATTTCAGTTGGAGAAGCTAGAAAGACAGTGCTTTTGCATTTTAATATTTTGGGTTAGGGGTACCTTTCATTCCTTCTTCTCTTTCCAGTCGCCCTCCATCCCCACCTGCAGCTGACCATTCAAAAAACAACCCATGAAGCCATTTAGAGGCTTTTTGGTGCACGGCCAAGTTTCTCAGAATGCTTTCAACTAAGTGAATTCACAGTGTACCGCTCGGCCTGGCAGATCCAGAGCCAGGGTTCATGCATTCATGATGTTCATTGTGTTCATTTCTTTATTAGTTTTTCAATCTGGAGAGTTGGAGGGTGCATTGCTTCATCTTTCCTGAGCCTTTACCGTAGAATTTAAGCAGCTTCACCAGCAGGAATTCCTTTGTTTTATCAGAGACAATAGTCTGACATGCTCTGTTTGTTTTGATGCCAGTCTGTCAGTAGAACTGTGCAGTAGTGTAATATTCTTTAGCCTGCCACAGGTAGTTATATGATGCTGACAGCGCAGCTGCAGTAGAAGCAAATAAAAAAATTTGATATTAAACCACACAGTAAATGTTAAACAACCACATTCTGAGTCATGTTGTTACAGCAGATACATGGAAATATGGCTTAAATTAGCTAGAAAGCTTAAATTGCCATATTTATTTTGTTAAGTTTATCATTTGTCGTCACTTATAGCTAATTAATAGTTAAAATTAAACTGACTTAGTAACTTACTTATGGCACTAAAAACCAGTGTTAAAGCCAATGTTACCACTCACTCAGCAACAGCTGCAAACTCGCATTCAGTTTGTACATATTTCTTTTAATCATTCAACTGGAAGTGCATTCACAGACCACGCGTTTGTTACAGGATGTGGTACCACCTCATCAAAACAGAGCCAAGGAAGTCAAAATAAATGTTAGAGCTCCAGGTTTAATTATCTAGCACTTGCACAGTTTGCACATGCACAGTGCAGGCAGTCTGCATGGATACGTTTATAAAGCCAGACCGTGGTTGAGTTACGAGAAATGGAAGCTGAACTAAAAGATTCCGATTGAGTGAAACAGTGACGACTAGCTGTAGCGGACAGCTCCCAGCAGGAAGTGTGTTTAACTGAGTGTGAAGTAGGGCGTTGCTTAAAATCAAGCGCGCATTGCTCAGCAGACGATTCTCAAGAACAGAAATGTATAAGATGCAGCGTTCCTCACCGTCTCATCCATGCTGGTTCGTCACTGCCTGTATCAGGAAAGCCCAGCTCCCCGACTGCAAGATGATTGGCTTCCACAGAACTTATTAAACATAATTGCAAACTAATTAGTACAGCGATGGCTTGGCACCTCCGTCTAGTGCCAGACACTCAATGTGGGTTTACAACATGCATTTAAATTTTACACTAATTACCAATCCCTGATTAATTCATGACTGGGGTGTGCTTTATAATAGTTATTAATAGGGCTGTATAGATTAGATTAGGAATTAATTTCCAAATAAAAACCTGGCATTACATGCATGGAGAAAGCCATGTGTTGCAGAGCGACCTGTGCACGCTGATGTATGTGTTGTCACAATGCATCGGCAAAGCGCTTTGATTTAACAATCGGGTTTGCTTTTGTGGAGCTGCAATTTGTATGAAATCACTTGATCTAATGAGGATTTGCTTCAGACTGCTCGTCTAATGAGCGTTTGTGTTGAAACAGCTGACTGCACCCACAAAACATTGCTAATAACGCAATGAGAGACTTAAAAACACAACCGCCACAGCTCTACTCGCAATGGACCTACTGATTATAACGAGGCCCGGTTCAATACGCGCCGTGTACTGTGACACATCGGTCCGTCACCATCATCCTTCACCCCTTCTGGGGTCATTAGAGTCGAAATCAAACAGCCTTGGTGCACGGTGACCTGTGAGGTTCTCCTTCGTGCTGCTGAGGGATTAATCCTGGCCCACACTCCTCGTCCTTCTCTCCAACAGCTAATGGTCACAGCATGGACCTCGCAGTGTTTCCCTAATTTCCACTAATTGAATGGTCATTAGCAGCCACAGGCCTTGGCACTAGAGCATGTGTGGGTGGGTGTGTGTGCGTTAGTATAAGGGCATGCTTCATCCCACTACACGTTTGCCCCCGTGTGCATGTGTACCAAAAGTGCATTTGTTCTGCATCAAATGGTCTGGTGCCGTGTGGAGGGCGTGCAGGGCACCGGTGGCACAGGGAGATCATTAATTCGCCCTGCCTCTCTGCACGGCTTATTTTGATGTTTTTGTAATGAGCGCCTGCTAGGGAGGGTAAACAGCGAGACTCGTCGCGGCCCCTTTGATGTCAAATGATGTGAGAGGCGACGAGGGTGGAAAAGACGTGGAGGAGCAGGTCTGAGGCAGGAGTGGATGCTGAGAGGCCCGCGAGGAGTGGCGAAGATGAGGAGAAATCACTCCTAGGTCGAGTGGCTGCTGGTGATTTCCTGTCACGCACACAGGAAGGTGTGAAGAAACTAAGTTAGGCACATATGTGCTTGTCATAGCTTAGGAGCTCTGGCTTCATGCTCAAACTAAGGCAGCCCCAGGATGTCTAAAATCTCTCACCAACAGGGATTAACTGTTGTTTTTCAATTGTAAAACTGAGTCATGATGGTTTCATTAGGGACTGGAGCTATAGTCGCACCAGAGAGGGGCTTGGACTTGAGTCAGATTTAATTTGACACGGACTTCGCTGCTTTGAGATGTTTCTTTAAATGGAAACAAATTCTAGATTCAGGTTTTGACCTGGTAGAACTTGGTATATGAGCCAAAAGAACGAAATTTCAGGCTTCTATGTATCAACATGGCTTGTTTAAGTTATAGCTGTAACATAATCCTCGGGCACTGTAAGTTTTAAGTCATAACATGTTGAGGTTCTCGTGCTGCGCTCAGTAAAATAACACCGAGCATGATAATGTGTTGGGTACTAACAACTATGCTAGCGTGCCTTAGACATTTACACTCACTAAATGCTGTTTTATGTTTGCCAAGTCATCCGGTAACGGGTGGTCTGTCTGCGGGACTCAAACCATAACTCTGCTTCGTTAAATCAATTCCTCACACATCCCTGCACAAAAATCACGCATTCGCAAACTCTTCAGGTAAACAGCTTCAGGGAAAACAATAGTCATTACTTAAAGTGGGAGATTGACAATTTTCTGATGTTAAATGTGAATTTCTTTCTGCCCTAGATTTGCTCCAATGTGTCATTGGAGTTTAATTTCAGCAGGACATATTAGTGGGTAAAGTGGACTCGTGGGTGATGCGCAGGAAGGTTTGTGTCACTCTGGTTTTCTTTCAATCACACATTATTTTCTCTTTGTCAATCTTTCCAGTGTTTCCACTTTTCTTCAGCATCTCTTTCCTTCTCGTCCTCACCGTGCTACCACCGACTACAATTAGACCCCTCCTCCGCTGTGGCGTGCTAGGGCCCCAGCCGAGGGTGACATCCTGACAGTTTCCTGTTATACTGCAAACAAAAGGGCCTTTTTGAATGATGAGCTGTTATTATGGAAATGGTTTCTGACTGATACTGTCTCAGCGAGGCAGAGTCCCGTAGTCGTGGTCGATGGTGGCGTCCGTGATAGTGATCATTTTCATGATTGCGGGGGCGAAGAGACCGAAGGTTACATTGGATGAGTACATCTGTTTACTGCACAGTGAACTCACATCTTAGCTGTATTTTCATGCCATCGTGTTTTGACTTTGGAAAAGTATATTTCAGACACACTTGTGGTGAAGTTTAAGAAGTTGCTGGTAATTTGTTTTAAGCAAATCACGCGCACAAACAGGAAAGAACCAGCCTTTACTGGAGGATTCATTATCTGTTATATTGTGTCATGAAATTCTAATGTCACTGAGGTCAATATGGATTGAAGAGTGCAGATTTATAACAGAAAACATTACTTACACTTGAAAAGATGCAATTGAATTACATTATGAACAAGTGTTCCTTAAAATTACTTCCATCAGTTTCTAGTCTGTGTCTGCCAAGGGCCTTATTTTAATCAGTTCATCTTTAAATCCTTAAAGTGGAAGTTTATGGCAAATTTGAAGATGCCTCCTCAAGGTGTTCCTCGGCCTTTGACTACCAGACTATAATCAGTTCATCCTAATACCAGTACTACCAGTGATTAGAGGCTGGGACCTGAACACCTCTACCGAGGATCATACTGTCAGAGTTTCTCACCCTCCATAATTCTCATTTCACCTGTTGTAGGTCTCCTAACTTAATGGAAGTCCAGCATTAAACCACTGGAGTTGGCATTTGAACTAAATGTGAAATAATAGATCAGCTTAAAATGTTTGCTTTCTACTGACTTAGTTGACTCAGTTAATCTAATCGCAGCTGCGATCACAGTGTCAACCTGTGCGATCATATGCTGCGATTTAATTACATTAACATGTAATCAGCTAATAAAGAGACGATCGGTCAGCACAGCGTAACACAACTTTCTGGCCAGGTATTAACTTCCGGGAGCAGCAGCCAAAACAAAGCGTGAATGAATCGAAACAACAGAATTTTTATCCCCACTGTGGGTCCCTGTAAACTACTCCTCTTTTGATTTAGTTTAGTTTAGTTTTAATCTTGTTTTCTCCCTTAATTCCAATGTTTAGATTCACTCTATAGCATTAATACACAAACTTGAAACCAAGCCTGTCTCATTATCTCGTCTCTCATTAGCTCTTTTTTTCCCTCCTTGTCGTTCCCTTTTAAACAACCCTGTATTTATTGACCCTTTGCCATAGGTTGCATCTGTCTCTTGGTTGTGTAAAGTTGCACCAAACGGTATTTTATTTTTTCACAGGTTTGTTTACCACAATCATTTTAAGCCCTTTGGATGCAAAAATCATATCAAAACAGAGGAAGAAAGCACCATCCTCTTAATCATCTCGCTGCCAGTCAGATTTACCTCGCAGATCATCAGATTTAACCTGATTCCTAGGTTGAACACTCGAACAGTTCAGCAGGCATTGCGTAAAAAGTGCAACTTCTCTAAGTAGCAGTCTGGAATGAAGTACTTCAGTTAGACATAATATCGCTGCCGCATTCCTGTGGGCTACAAACTGATTTTAATTGATTTTCTGTAAATAAAACGGGGCCCTACAGCAAAGACCTCGCACAAGGATGTGAGCGCATCAAAGTAGCCTTCTGTGTATCTTCATCTATGCGTGTGTGTGCGCGTAAGCTGGTTTAGAGTGAGTTGTGCATGTGTGTAGGCCTGTGTGGTTGCAGTGACTCACTCTTCCTACCAGCCTGACCTCTGCGCTGCCCACACACACAAACAGAAAGAGAAGCCCGGCGCTAGCTTTGTGCTTTCTCATCAGCCGACCTCCGACCCCTGCCAGTAGCCTCTCCGACGTGGAGCTGAGCCGTATTAACCTGGGCCTCTTTTGTTTCCAAGCCCAATCATCCGTCCATATAACAACTGTGGCCACCAAATCCATCCTGAGCCACCCCTCCCTGCAATCACATGGGGTACACGTGTAATAATACATGCATGCTCACACCGCAAATAGACGTCGTGCTGCTGTACGGCACACCTTCACATTGAGATGAGAGAAGAACAGAGGAGGAGGTGATGAATATGAGGAAGAAGGGGGTAGTAAAAACAAAATGTTATTAATATTTGCTGTTTCCAAGAAATAGACTGACCAGAGGAGTCCAGGTGATGATTTCATATTTGTCTGGTAAAGTGTACACAGCCATAATACATGGAGTTTCTAGCTAACGAGATTCTTTCACGTAAAATGACATGTTTCTTCTTTCTTATTTAGATGTAATGACAGAGTTTGCCTCTTACAGATGCATACACTACCAACTTATCTTGTTATAATGATTTAAGTTTGTCATAGCATTTGCTGCTGTAGGCAACTTTTACAAGGACCTGGTCCAATCAAGTTGACAGTGAAATGTCAGCTGCATTTTACCAGAAAAACATCCCCAGAACAAAACAGTCATCTCTTCATGCTTCTTTTTTATCATGAGTAACCGTTACAGAAACTGGTCAGCAGCTGGGGCGTCCCTTAGCCATCAGTCAGGCTGTTAGGTATAAGCAACAATTTCAATTAGATTCAGTAGAAATTGCCATCACATGTAAGTGTTTAGAGGCAAAGTCATATTACTGTAATTTTATTCTTTCATTCTTATCATTTTACTGTTCAGCCAATCTAACAACCTAACATAAACACGAGATCTGAAGGTGATTCCATCTAATAATCTACAATGTCTGGATAATAAACATTCAGGGGCAGAGTTAATCGAAACTCAGTGGCTATTAGACATTTGTAACATCAGCATCAGGTGTGGTGTTACATTAGAAGACACTGTTGGGAACTGCTGTGAGTTTCCTTCAAAGGGTGTCTAGGCTCAACCTTAGAGGGTAAGTTCAGAGGGAACCCCTAACCCAAAAGCAGCCATCTTGTGAGAATTCCATTTGGGGTTTTCCAGACACATCCAACTGGGATTAGAACCATGGTGGGGATATAATGTATCACATCTGGCCTGGCAATGTCTTGGGATCCCCCAGGAGGAAATGGAGGACGTGGCTGGGAAGAGGGTCACTCTACCGAACCTCCCGCTGCCACAACCCGGTTTCAAATGAGCTGCTGCAAATGGATAGATGGATATTGTGTCTGTTTGGTTGCCCTTCCCTTATATAAGGAGGACAGAATATTGCCTTGCAATTCTAGTGTTTCATCTCCGACATAGTTTTGTTCCATCCTCTGCACAAAGTCATAACCCACAAGTAACATTTCAGAAGCAGAACAACTTTCTGTGCTCCTGATTTTTCTTTGTTTTTAGACACTTCCTACTGTTGTCGTGCTGTTGCCTGCAGACAATTGTTATGAACTGATGAATCAAAGATTTTTGGCTGTGTTTTAACTGTTAAAAACTGATTCATGCTCATAATTATTTTGTATATTGATATGGCAGCAGAACAAAAACTTTTGTTTCAGCTAATTCTTTAAGTTGATTAATTAGTCAGTGAAAGCACTAGTAAATTGAATGTTTTGTCAAAAATATTCTCTGTATCTTCGGTGAAGCGGTGCAGAGAGACGCTTCTGGGACGCTTGGAAACACAACCATTGACTAGTGACTGAGGCAGATTGTCACAGAGGTACTGTGAGGTTAGAAAAGAAATCCTGTCCAAATAGCATTGTTTAAAAAATAATAACCAATTACCCAAACCCATAAGCCATGTTGGCTAATCAGAAGCCTGTAAAACAAAATTAATTAATTAAATTAGTTTATTAATACCAGCCCAAGTAGGCTAACGGCAAAAGGACTTACATTGATATCTCTTCTTCTTTCCACAAGTGTTCCTGTGGAAGTGATTGTGTCAGTTTCTGAGGTCAGGCACTGATGAAGGACGAGAAGGCCTGGCTCGCAATCTTTGTGCTTGATGCGGTTGAGGTCAGGGCTCTGTGTGGGTCAGTCAACAACTCTTTACACAGGCACAGTCATGTTGAAAAAGAAGAGGACCTTCCCCAAACTGTTGCTGCAAAGTTGGAAGCCCAGCATTGTCCAAACTTTCTCAGTGTGCTGAAGCATTAAGGACAATCTGAAGCTTTAGGATTGTTCTTCGCTGAAGTCCAAACCCTGAAGAGTCCCATGCCATTATCCCTCCAGGTGACCAAATACATTTGTCCAAATAGCGTCATACAGCGTCATGACAATGTAATGAATTGTCGTAGAATGACGTTAAAAGAACAGCTGATAACCCGATGATGAAAATGTCCTTAAATGCCACGTCAGTGGTAACAAACAAGTGTTTGTGGTCACGTCTCTTCACGATCAACACCTTCCCACGCAATCACAACACTCTCACCTGCTCCACCGCTCAACAGCTACATCATCTGAAATATTGAAGACACACATGGACCTGGACACATACAGTAACAACTGACACATGTACAGTCTCACTCCCCCTAGCCAGACCAGTATTTATGAAGCTGCCCGCCTGCCTATCTGTTCCCCAGCCCTGGCAAATGATTTTCTTTGAGTGCTGTAACTATCATGTCACACCGTGTTGTCATTATAGTGATTGCCGACGGCTCTGATAACCTCCCTGCGGTGATTTGTACCATTGAGGAGTACTTTCATTTTTCTCTCTTTCTCCCTGTGCTCTCCTTCTCTCCTCTCATCTTGATTGCAGCAGCTCCCATCAGCACCCTCGCCTTGTTTGTAGTCGCTGTGAAAGAGATCTCTCTCCTCCGTGTGCAACATTTCATCTGCCAGCCGAGGGTAGGGCCATCATCTACCTCTGCCCCGTCCACCCCTCCTCCTCCTCACTCGCGTCACTCTTTTCTCCATCTGCCTTTTTCTTCCACTCCAGCTCAGTCATCGTTCCCTCCTCCTGGTCTCTTTCCACAAACTCTTTACCCTGTACCTCACATTCACGCTCTTTTTTTTTTTTTTGTATCCCCTTTTCATTTCACAGAAAGCATCAGCCATCTCCTGACATGATACGGCTCGCCATCAGCACTGTTTACCACAGCCTTTGATAGAGGAATCAGCTCTCCCCTCCCTTTTCTCTCCCTCTTTTTCTTTGTTTTCTACCTCCTTCATTTCTGCCCCCCCCTCCTCACGTAAGTTGTCATTTGTTGCCCATTGTCTTGGTGGTATTTAGTGGCAGGGAGATTAGGCAGCTGTGAATGGACTGCAGCTGTCTGTGCTGGATTAGGGGAGTTTAATCAAAGTATTTTCTAATGCGCCTCATAATGATGATCCATAGGGACGGAGGCTCTTTAACAGATAATGATAGCTAGGCTGGCTGCTGGAGATGACTCGCTTGGAAGCGCCACAGTCGCCTTCTTATCTTTGCTTTATGTAGGCCTGGCTTTGCTGTAAGAAAGTACAACATAACAGTCCGTTAGCCAAAACAGTTGCCTTTCAGGAATCGACGAGAGTTGGTCTGAATGTAGCGAGCTCCAAAAGCTTTATTTTTTACTCACTTGTGCATTGTAATATTTCGTTTTTATGGTTAAATGTCACTTTTGATGCTCTGACACAAAATGTTTCTGTGTGGAAGTGTGATAACAGTGGAAACAGGTGTTGATTGGCCCCTTTCAGTTACATCTCTGGTGTTAATGATATGCCTCCTTCGCTTGACACAACCAAACTATTGTTTGTGTACTTGGCTTTGTTCTGGACTTGGCTTCCCTCAGTGCATGTTGGTGACACGTCATAAGCCCCTCTGTCCTTGTGTAGTTGTGTAGTGATTTACAACTTAGACTTAGAACCCACAGGTAGATTCATTTGGATGAGCAAGTGTTTTCTTTTTTTTATTGAGCCTTACATTCCCAGTTGTGCAAAGTAACTGTATTTACTCAACTACTACAGTACACTTTGTGGTACTGTTCTTCTCTACACTTTTTACTACAATATGTTGATATAACAGCTGTAGTTAGTGGTGTTACAAGGTTTTATAATACTGCAAATTTTCTTAAAATACAAAGTGATTACAATTAGTGGATTCTGACCATTGTGACAAATGTAAAACTGTGATTTAAATGTTATTTTTCTTCTTTTCTGCCTCTTGAAAACCCTGGGGACTCTGAGGATCATTCCTGGCTGAGCACACCTGATCCAGGTAAACAGCAGGGGGTATGGTAAGGATAGCTGAAAAACATGTGGCTCTCTCGGACCTTGGTTGACCACCCCTGACTTAAAAATACAGTATGCAACTAAACCTCAGAATAAATCCACTCTCCTTTGTGCTCTGATACAGCTGTGCTTCGCTCTTTACATTTCACCAAACTGCACAACTCTACAGGTTATGTACCATAACAATCACTGCTATTCTCTAATTGGTTAGAAGCACCTCACTCAAAAATAGCACTTGCTCACTTTGACCATATTAACCTTATTAAATATTCAAAAAGGTTGCGTACTGTAGCTTTAAGGACAGGTCATCCAATCTCCATGATGGTTTGAACATTTGGTACGGAAATGCACATGAAGATCAGCAGAGCAAATTAGAGCAACTTGGTGGACAAATATTTTTTTTCCAAATAAGGATGGCAAGATTTCATAGACCTGGAGGTTTTTAGATTAGCTAATGATGATTAACAGTCCAGCTCCAGTGACCAGTAGGGATGTTATGACAACTGATATTTAGGTACCAAGTCAATAGCAAAATTCTGACAAAGATTTTTCTATGTTATCAAAGGCACCAAAGCATTTTATTAGCTGTGAAAGTGTTTATTTTTTGTTATAGTGCAGTAATGGTGCAGTCTCTTAGGTATTAATACCAACTTTCTGGCATTGTGGCAACCCTAGTGCCCCCATGTGCATGCTGTTCACTGGCATGACTTTTTAGGTGAGTTTCCATTCACCAGTTTTCATGCACATTTTCAGTGTAGGCATAAGAAAATACATGAAGACTATGGGACAAAGGAAACTGGCTCAGTGAGTTCATCATGTTGTGACTTAAAGGTTCACTGAAGAAACAAAAACCACAAAGAGATACAGATGTTTGTAAAGTCCTCAGTAAAGTTCTGTGATGATTTAATAGCAGCCAAATGGAAAGATGACGGTTTCTCTTCACAAACTAACTCCTAGTAACTTAAAATTTGCAGAGCCCTGCAGAAGTATTAATGTGCACACACTCAAATGTGCAAGGCTTATGTATCAATGAAGCTTGAAGCTACATGTGCATGTTTGCCTGTGTGCAGCCCTCACATTGATTCCACAGTTCTCAAATAGTAGAGAAATTGTTCGGTATTTATGATCCCCAGGGTCGGTGTTTGACTCCTGGTTCCTCCTGGCCTCTGGCCATGGAGGTATACGTTGTGAGTGACGCAGTTGCAGAAACAGGACGGAAGGGGCAAAAAGAAAAGACGTGGTTGTAGTCTTTATGTTGGTTCAAAGACAGTCGTCTGAAATTAGTTGTTGTCCCTTTAAACTTTTAGCATAAGCCAGTTTAATTCTGCTTGGATGTTGCTTTGCTAGTTGAAAGCACATTTGGGTTCACGTCTGCGATTCTTTACGATATTGTCCTAGATGCTTTTATTTATTTATTTATTTAAAAGAAGAAAGGTCACTACTTGTCCAACTCATTATGTTGCTGGACTGGGTAAACCGACATATGGAACTCCTCCTCCAGCAGACTTGAGTTTGCACCTTTATTATTGATCTAATTATTAATTACAGCCAAAGAGAGACAATATCTATACCAATAAGAAGTAAATCACCTGGATGCAGTTTATTTGACATGTCTATTAGCCTTAAAAAAGTATTTATATTATACTATACCTTTATTTCACCTACATTGGGATCAGTCGACAGCAGTACTCTCCATACTACAGTAATTTAAAAACACTCTAAATGGTTTGATCTGGAAGCTACCGCCGTTTGTATTTCTGCTGCTTCCACTCTCAGATACTCTCAGGTATTTCTTCCACTTTTCACTAGAAACAGGAAAAAGCTAAGTTGTAGTGAGATTTCCCAAACATTCAGGACAGCTCCTCCGTTCGACTATCTGCTTTATCTGCCTCCAGTATTTTGACAGTGCGGCGCAGTGTGTCTCAAAGAAATTGTGTCTGTGCAAAGGAAGTGGCGGGGAGCTGGCGTGTCTGGTGCTAAACTCACAGCAGAGCACGTCGTGTTGTGATATGACCTGGCGCTGACTCGCAGATGATGGAAGACAAAAAAACTCAAACTGTGACGAGAGAAGGAGGCAGACTGAGAGAGAGAGAGAGAGAGAGAGAGAGAGAGAGAGTTGGAGGAGACAGGGTATTTTTCTGCTCTTGCATTGCCTTCCAAATAATGAGGAGAGAGAGAGAGAGGAAGTGGAATTGAAGGGAAGCCGCGTCTCTGTGGCTTCGTCTTCTCTCCCTCCCGCACGGGTGGAGGCCTCATGCTGCTCAAGACAGATGCTGGGGGAAACAGTGAGGCATGTTGCTACTGTGGCTTGTTTCTCAATCAGAGGCTTAACTCAGCACCTAACACACACGTACACATCCACACACGCAGAGTCTCTTGGCACAAAGATGAAATTTGTGTGCATATACACTCTCGCACACACATACCCACATCCCGATAATATCCGTTGAGATGTGAGATTACAAACGCTATAGCTCCACCTGTTCTTTGCCATAACAGGTGCCTGTGATAATTATTTCACCTCTCTCTGATGAGCCTGGCTCACACTAGACAGAATGCAACTGTAGCAACCAGAAAATTTCATTAAACTATTGCTTTGTAATTACTGTATTAGAATTTTTTTGATCCCTTTATCTGCACAAATGGATTTCTTGCCAGTGTTGTGCATTTTTCTCCCTATTCTGGAGATTTTTTCCTACTTCCACGAGCCAACAGATGGTCAAATGTCAAAGGTCATTGTTTGGCTTTGAGGTAACAGCCAACTAGGAGGTCAATCTGTGTGTTCAATAAGCCAGAGACCTGGCAAGTATGTAAAATTGATTCAGTCCTCAAAGGCTCACTGCTAGGAGCCGCACTCCTGTGGCTCCTGCCCTTGTCTTAGTTATTGGTAACAGTTATCGGTGCTAATCACATGTCATTCTCATGCCCTCATAGACAATAAGCAGAATAATACATGAACATGTGAAATAACTAAGAGCAAATATATACAATTTTTGCTTTTGTTCCCAGTGCAAATGTCAAATGAAAGCAATGCAGTACTAACCACTCTTCTCTCAATTGACCTGTTGTGGAACACTAGCCAAATTACCTGGTCGTGCCTGGGTCTTCAGTAACGATGTCAAACAACAGCTGGGTGATGCTAATAGGAGATTCTAGCTTAATTCTGATATGACCCACTCCCCCCTTTTTAGGGATGATCCACAATTTTTGTAGATGAACTTGTCATGAAAATAGCTGGTTGGACCTGCAGAGGCACATGGGATCCTATTTCTGGCTGTAGGTCAGGCAGTACTGCCTAAGATGTTTTTTTACCTGTTTTCCAGATTATTCTATTCTTTGTGTTTCCACACCCTAAAAACTGCCTCCTGGTGATGAAAACTGGTTCCAGTCTGGCGCCAACTCTTTGCTGGACTAGAACTAAGAACCGATTGCGTCAGGGGCTTTGGGCTGGACTATAGTGACCAACTGGATCAACTTGTTCTAAAGATAGAAATCAGTGTATCATTTATTAGATGTGTTTAAGACATCACTTTATGTGGCTGTACATGTCTCTGCTTCCCAGCAATGCTAGCAGCAAACAGCAGATTTATTGTGGTTAACAACTGTAGCATAAAAACAATCCACCGTTCATGTTCTCAGAATTTATTCAAACAGGCAAACAGCAAAAATGTCATATGACAAATCTTTTACTTTTAATTTGATCTATTTTCCTGATGTATATTTTAGGTGCATTAGAGTTTAGCTCAGTGGGACTGGCCAAAAACAGCCCATTAGTTCACTTTCAGTTGCACATACATCACAAACCAGCTACATTGTGTCTTTTTGCCATAAAGGGACATATTTCTTCCTAGCGTCTCAAATGAAATGGCTCCTGTTTCCTGTAGGATGAACAGAAATAACAAGGCCACGGCTGTCTTCCTTCTGCTGACCCGCCGCCCTATCCGCGACTATCTGAATAGAACGAGACAAAGAAAGCCTTTGCGTTGGTGGAAGTTTGCAAAAATAATCCCTCACAGGGATCCTGTATTAAAAATAATTGCACAACCAGTTCTTTTTCTCTCTGTGGGATGATGTGTGCACTTACTTTTGACTTTTGCCATCTGATAGCTGTGTCTGCGTTGATAGATGATATCACCGTTGTTGGCAGGAAGTGCATTCGCAGAGAGGAATGGCATTTTTTTAAGCTGTTGCGTTCATGATATACATTATAGGGCTAAGTGTGTGTGGAGTATGATTCTGGCGCTGCCTCATTACTGCAGGATTACATGTGCATCCATCGGCGAGGGGGGCCTCAATCACTCTCCTCCTCTACTCGTCTAATTCACAGAATGATGTAATTATCCCTTTTTTTCCTGTGCCTGACGCCTCACACACATTCTCTCAAGCGCAAAAACATTCATGCCCGCAGTCACAGGTATTTTCTCTGCACCTCCCTCACACACACACTCTCTAGCAAACAGAGACTGAAGGCCACTCTGTGACAAAAGAGGAGCATTTTGTGCCTTTGACATGATCTCCCCTCCCCACAGTGGACGAGGGACCACAAAGCCTGGCGGTGAATGAGGGTCAGCTGCAGCCTGGCCCCTGGGAGCCTCCCGTCGAGCCTTTTAATGAATGTCATTTTCTTGCATTAACCACCCCGATTGTTGGATAATGGCCTCCCAACAATAACATTTAACCAATTCCCCTGTCTTTTGGGCTGGCTCATTTGGGCCACAGCAGGGGGTGGTAATTGATTGTGTAATTCCAATCAGAGCTGTAAACAGATTGGAGGTTCCTTCAGAGCCCTTCTCAACATGCACTCTCCCTCTTTCCAGAGTACAAACCCACATATATCCGTACCCCCTCCAACGTACTAGATTACATCAAAGATGCTTCCAAAATAACCTTCCTTTCCTGAAAGCAAACTGTAAAACACACAGGCTCAGAATAAAAGTTTCTTTATTCTTTATCTTCACTGCAACAAAACAAGTGGCTTCTGCATGACCCTGGCTCTGTTGTGTGCTAACACGTTCCACTGCCTTTTCTTTTACCCCCATCCCCTCCCCTTTCTCCGCTCTTCTTTTTTCTCACATTGATTGTAATTCTCTGTCATCGTCTGCTGCAGAGATCCAGAGTCTTAGGAGCTGGTTGAGGAGGAGGTGAGGGGGTTAACTGCACTCGCCAATTTAGATTTACTGTGAGACAAACACTGGTTGGGTGGTGGTGGGAGGGGGGTGTACAGGGGACATGTTGTCTCCATGGAGATAAGGGGTAACGGCATATTGTGCGTGTGCAAGTGTGTGTGCACATGCTCCGGTGCTCATTTCAAGACGAGTTCAGCTAATTGTCACCAGAAAGCTATTTATTTACTAACTAGTGTTCACAGAGAATGCTGCTGTGTTTTGTGTGTGAAACTTACACATTTACAGCATCCACATTCTCCTCCTATACGTTGTTCTCCTCATTCAGCCCAGCCACGGCTTGTGAGTGCCTGCTTGTGGTGCAGTTCGAGGGTTGTAAGGCTTGATATCTGGTCTGAGATCACAATCTGCTTCTGCCACGACTGTATGTGTGATGCTTTACACCCTTACTTATATCTAGAGAAGTTACCAGTAACAATTTCAAACAAGAGTGTTATTTAAGAGAAAAATACGTATATTTTTGAATTTAATGAAGTTTTTTTCAAACACAAAATGCAAAAACAAACTCTTAAAAAGATTTTAAGAGGCGTATGATTTCCTACATTTGACTGAAAGAGGCCAGCAGGAGGTTGGAGCTAAATTCTGGTTGCGTTTATTAACAAAAAGGCATCAGAGGAAGAATTTGAAGGAGGCTAGTATTAGGGTGGAGCTCTATTCTGACTTGTTCCACATTGTTAGAGGTTGTCTACAATTTTTGTTTTCTAAACATACATACGTGACCATGACAGGAATTACATGGATTCTACTTTCAGCTAATAGGAGGTTGTAGCTGAGTAGCTAATATGATTCACTTCCCCATTTTCAGGCTGATCTAAAACTTCTGTTTTATAAACTAGTCATGAAAATGAACAGTCGGACCTGCAGAGGCACATGGGGTCCACCCCTCACCGTCTGGGTGACAGTCAGGTATTGTGTTTTTACGAGAAGCAATGAGAAAACCACTTTTTTTTTTCAGATTTTATGTGACGTGGTAAACACAGATGACTTGTTTAGTGACGTAACTAGCAACTATACCTGCCACATAAATGTAGTGACGGCACCGTATTGGACGAACTGTTTACTGCCATCACAATACTTAAATGTTTTTGCTTTCTTATGTAAATATGTGTTGTCATGGTATCCTAATGTGTTTGTATGTGTGATTATAAATGTACTTTTGCAGACTCCATAGAAGATACTGTAACTATCTTGGCAGCAGTGATGGTCAGATTGGTTTAAATTCATTCTAATGTCAAATATTTATGATCACAAAAACCAGTAGTTTGTACTTTTCTTATATTTTACATTTTTACACCAAACATTTTAAGTCTAAAAACAAATTCAAGCCTCTAGGTTTTGAACATTTTAGGTTTTTGCATAGATTCATAGATTTAATGGGAATTATAACGTGCATATTTAATGTGCATCTATCTCAGGCACAATTCAACATTCAAACTGCCTCAACATATGTCAACACTGTACACATACATCCCACTAACGTTAACCATGAAGATTCCTCACAGATGGATTCTGGGTTATGTTTTTTTCTTGCTGTTTCATCACAAGTCCTCAACTTATCCCTGCGCCTCTATTCAAAGATGATTCTATTATTTTATCACGCCTCGAAGACTCGATGTGAGCCTACAGATTTATACCAGCAGCCTATCTGCAGACGCTTACTTGGATCTGGGTTCATTTGAGTCTCTGCCTCCCTCCATCTTTCTGCTGACTCGGTGTGATCCGAGGAGGCTGAGTAAATCTAATATAAAGGCGTTATTGATTTGCAGGTCCTTAATCACTTTGATTTGGCCCAGTTTTCACTGACCCCCACTGCAGCAATAAGTTCCCCAGGGGTGGCCCTTCGGGATCGTGAGTGGGCAGACTCTCAGAGGCAAATGCAATTTTTCTCCAATGCCAAAAAGATTTAGAAACCTCATCATCCATCATCTCATCACTAATATTTATACATGTGGTGTGGCGATCAATACGGATTTTTTTATTCAGCACATCCTTCTGCAGGTTTTTACATACTGTGTGAATGTGGTGTAAGGAATCTAGCCACAGGGTTTTCATGCCAGTGACTTCTGTGCTGCTCCCAAGCCCAGATAAATAGAGAGGGTTGTATCAAAAGAACTGAAGAAAAGGCTTGGGTTAACAAAGACCAAGTTGGTGCCGTTGACCTACAGGTAGCTAGAAGAAATTAGACTAGAAGATGACTGTGGTGTAAGGATCTGTGCATAGAAAGCTTTTAAAGCCCAAACCACCTGTTATTTTATTATTTGACCTTGTTTAAATGTGAACATTTCAGCTTTAGAAAGTGCTCAGACTGAAAGCAAGCTGAGAAACTGAGAAAGAAGATTTTTTTAAATCAAAGATGGAGGGAATAAACATATACACAATTATAAAACCGAGAAGCTAGGATTAAAGAATTTGTGCCTGCAAAGTCAACTCATGACATTTGAGAACACTTTCTATAAAGCATAGATTTAACTTGTGCCAGTCATCCAAGCCTGGTTTGTAACGCAGCATCTACTTCGCTTCATTGTGTTCACTCTTTAATTTGCTCAATATTTCAGTGACATTGTACATGTGCGCTTAAACTTTTTAAACAATTCACTGTAGTGATATTTCTGTTTTTGTTTTCATTTTCACCTGTAACAAGTTTGTTGATGCCGTGTGTGATTTTTATGACCATGCTTTTTAAAGAGAATCTGATTTTATAATGAGATATGCAGTTGTTAATATTGTAAATACTGTCTTTCAATAGCACATTATGTGAATCTATCTATCTAAATGCACGTGGACAAGTTTATGTCGATTCTTTGACATGTTGGGGATTTTTGATGTACAGATGAGGTTTTCACCAGTTATCAAGTTAATAATTAGTGTTGATAATCCTATTAAAACAATCTTTGCCATTGTGCTGTTATTTTCCATTTAGGCCTCACAATGTATTGACATTGCGCACATACTGTATATTTTGTGTGTGTCAGCACAGTGTGCGCATATAGAAACATGGACTGTGTGCGCTGCTTTAAAGCAGCACATCATGAACCAACTGTGGTAAACAATGCTAATTAAGAGAGGCAGTGGGATTGTCTCTGTGACCCCTCTCCCCCATCTATGTTTGTTTTTATTGTTCATGCTAATTAGGCTTAATCCCCTGTTGTCGCTGTGGACTCTGACCAGCTTTGGGTGTCCGTGATGTAGCCAATCGGGTGCAGCAATACTGCAGGGTTGAGATGTAGAGGAGGGAGTAGGGTGGGCACACAAGGAACGGAGGGGGAATAAAGCTTATAGATGGACTTGTGCGTGCGTGTGGAAAGGGGAGGTGGGGGTATCATGTCGGTTGGGGCCCCCGGCAGCCATTGTCTTGCAGCACAATGATACGGCTCACAAGTGAGCAGTGGGCCAATAATGAGGAGGAGGCCCCGCTGAACAGCATGTCCCTGCCAATTGTTCAGCCGCCACACACTACACAGCTATACTCCTCACACCTTCCATGCAGTATGCCTACTCCCACTTTCCTCTCCCAGTGCCCACACACACACACACACCCACACACACCAATGGCAGAGCTGCTATGCAGCTGACCTGACTCGCAACTTGGGGTTCAT
>OMLM01007754.1:81540-102460 GCA_900302695.1 Helostoma temminkii | reverse complement strand
GAGAGGTGTTCAGTGCACGCGTGTGCAGGTGCTGCGTTTATGTGTGTCTACATGTGCACAAGGCGTGTTCGTTTGTGTCAACATATACAGTGTGTGATTCTAGAAGTTCTTTATGTGCCTGTGTTAACATACAGTAGCTGTGTTTTTGATTTTTTACACACGCATCTCTCAGGATTAACATACATTTGTTCCAGTATCCCACGATCACAGAAGTATTTCAGCAGTGACAGAGTTTTCATGGTTTTGCCTTTATACACTGTTCACAATGGATTTAAAATAACACAATCAAGATGTGAAGTGTAGACTTTCAGCTTTATTTTAAGAGGTTTCACAAAAATATGACATTTACAATTTAAGAATCAGAGTACCTCCATTTTCAGGAGATAGAACTATGTCAAGTTAGTGATAATTTTGAGTGGAAGTTACCCAAAGTAGATGTGTTCAGCTTCTTCTCAATGTGTTTTATGCTTTGGTTTTGTTTTGTTTTTTTCAGGAGGCAGGCTCAAGAACACAACAGTGAACCAAACTGAGCTAAACTCTAAGCATTTGTGTTTGTATACTTGCTTGGAGTTGTACTTGTATTTGTCACTGTGAGTGTGAGCTCCTTGTTAGTTTAGGCCCTTTGAAGGCACCTCACACCATCCTGACAAAAGGATGTTTGTTTTGTTTTGTGCTGTCCATTGTGCTAAAAACTCAGTTTAGCGAATTATCTTGTTTTATTTCAGTAAGTGTGTGACTTAAACAAAAATTACCAGCGAACACTGTGCAAGTCATCGTACACATATTTCTGGACATAAAATATATGATGTTGTATTTGTGGCTAAACTAAAGTCATGTTTTTTTTAAAACAAAGTAAACAAGTAATTGTTACCTTGTTGCCTGCTTTGACTAAAATGAAGTGTCGTGTTGTTTGTAGTATCATCTGACCCCCGAAACATGAAAATATCCAGTGTCTCTTCCTCCACCTCATGTCTCCCCTCCCTGTTTTTTCTCTCTCCCACTGTCTCCCTCGCTCCCTGCCAGCTACTCTGTGATCCCGCTGTCTCCCTCTGTTGTTGTTCTAAACAATCAGCAGGGGGTTGTGGGTAGAGGCCTGCACTCACGCTGGGTGTGTGAATCACCGTAGGGGGTGATGGGAAGGAGAGGGCGAGGCTTCCCTGCTTTTCTTTCTCACTCGCTCTGTCTTTCTCTCAGACAGAGGTCACTCACTCGACAGAGGAGACTGGACACACACACTGAGATTCCACACTTTAATTGCACATATATACACATCACACCACGTGCAGTCAACCACGAGAACACACATTCATCAGCAGGGACACTCAAGCATAAAATAAAGCAATGGGTGTTAACACACACACACACACACACACACACACACACACACACACACACACACAGAAAACCATAAAGCACCATAAAAAGACATAAATTCAACCTGGAAGCACTCAAGCATAAAAAAAACTGCTCTACAATGTATTGAAAGAACAAAATCATATGCCATAACCCATAAACATGTAAACAACTCCCACACAAGCAAGATTATAAATAGATAGAGTAGATACAATATATATATATGTGTGTGTGTGTGTGTGTGTGTGTAACTGTACATGCACCTGAAGTATGTTTTCTTGTGCTGAACCTGGATTAATGCCTACAAATACAAATCTGTAAGTGTATTGGCAGGGGAAGATACTGAGTGATGGAGGTTGCAGAAAACAGAAGGAGACTGACAGGGAAGGAGGTTTTGTTGGTGTTGAACTTAAATTATGCTACATGGATGGAAATGTATAGTTATATCAGAGCTTTCTGTGTTCAGGCAGAGAAGAAATATGCTGTGTGGATGCCCGTTCACAGCTGTAGATGCCACATCTCTGGTGGAATACTTAGCCAGGGGATTATGGGACTGCCACCATTTGCATAACTCCATTAAGGCGTCGTTCGCGCCCTCTTTCTTCTCTTCTATCTCTATCTCACTCGCTCGCACAGAGACACCTGTGTAGGAGAAGCTATAAAGACGTAACCCCTACGGAAAGCAGAATTACATTTCCTTGCACATTTGAGAAAGACCTAATGCACGTTACAGCTGTGAAAACTGTGCAGTGATAAGAAAGAGAAGCATAGAATCAGATTTCTCTGTTATAGCCCCGACCCTACATGACGAAGTTGATTCTGGTTCAAGGGTCAGTGGATGTTTTACTAGGAAAACAGTGCAGTATGTGGCTTTTAACAGAATGCAGGTAAGAATGGGCTTGTTGAAGTGCCTTTGAGTTTAGTTTAGCTTAAAGTTTAGTTCTAATACTCTATTCTAGCCTTAAAGTTGATGTAGTCAGCACTTGCTCCCTATACTCAACAAGAGTTTCTCAAACCCGGTCTACTTGTTTTCCGACTATCTCTGCCTCTGCTCACAGCTGGAGAGTCAATTAGTCAATCAGAAGCTGGAAGATGAGGGTGGAGTGGAGAAAGAAACAGAGAACTGGTGTCTTCCAGCTTTGGCAGCAAGATCCGGCAAAGAATGAAGGGTTTGAACATGAGACACGTTTGTAGAAGCCAAGTATTTAATAAAAATGACCTAAACCTCTTTATTCTTAGGTTACTGAGAGTAATAATCTAAGTAGTAAATTGTTGTTGGCAAGACGGTGGGAACTAGATATGGTACATCAAAGGTGTCTGTGTGCAGTTTGCATAATACTTCTACAGTTCACCTTTATTTCTTTTCCAAATAATTTTGTCTAATCTGGGGCTTTGTTATAAACATCACTTAGAGCTGGACTTCTTGTGGATCTTTCCACATCAGGCTCGTTTTTAGCAGTGTTGCACCATTCCCAGATTTTAGCAATTTAGTAATTACAGATAAAATTACTGGTGGAAATTAAAATCCAAAGCAGAAAAGTAGTATAATTTGCTATAAAAACAAGCAACAGATTAAACTTGATAAATTATGGGCATACTGTATTAAATGAAGCTGGATGTACCTGAAATTAAAATCTTCATCAATGCATTTTTCTCCTAAAACAGTAAGATCCATCTGGCTGGGCTCTGCAGCTATAGAGAGCCCAGCTGTGTGTGGCGCTAAGGAGAGCGATGACCCCCGAGGTCGCCTTCTTCCTCTGGTGTCTTTATACCGCCAGCCTCTGTATTGTCCACCTCCCTTCTCCTCCCAGCCACTTTCTCGTCCCCCTCATCTTTCTTACTTTCCCTCTCCATCTCTGTCTTTCTCTTCTTCAGTGGTGTGAATCATGAAAGCAGGTCCTGTGTAGTCAATAGGCCTTGTTCCTCAGAGGTGCCTTGTTGCAGAGACAGACAGAGAGAAATAAGGAGAGATGAGGTATTGATTTGAGACCCTCTGGGAGGAGAACAATGGGTCCCTTACTGAAGCCACTCCGAAGCACAAACACCTTGCCTGCAGCTTCTCAGTGCCAGAGAGAAGAAGAGAAAGGAGTTAAAAAATAGCTTTGCTTTCTATTGCAGCTGATTGTTGATAGCCTGGAGGGGATGAATGATGAAGGGGGGAGAGGAGAAGGAGGAGGCCAGACCTTGGCACTCTCCAATTCCCATCAGACCCAGTAGATGCACGGGCCGGGACCCCGAGCCCTGTGAACTTGCCCTGTGCAGAGCAGCTCTGGGCCAATCCCACAAACACACGGGGTCTAGAACTGTGACACCCCAGAGGTCGCCCGTTCACATCCAATACTTGGACGCCTGAGGGCATGCTGAACTTTCACGGCATGTAAACCCAACCCAAGCAGACTCACAGCCCCCCACCCACTCTCAAACATCTTGTTCATGGATTTGGTCCAGGGTCGATTGTTTGCTCGATGCGCTGGATAAGAGCTTTCAGCTTCGACTGATTCATGACCACCACGGAGAAAATGGACCGAGCACAGGGCTTGGCGCATGATGTCATAGCAAAGAGTGCACGTGAGGTTGTGCTTGTCGAGGTCAGTGACATCATCAGTGGGAGACGGCAAAAGCACTTCCTCCGTCTCCTTGGTTTATGAGCTTGTTGTCGCAGCAACAAGAAACTTACAACATAATTAGTTGCTGTCATAGTCCACTGTAAAGAAAGACAGTGTGAAATACAGAGAGGCTGTTCCGTACTGGAAGTATTGATGTGGCAGCAATAAATCCATTGTCTATAATCACTGTAAGAAATGTTCTTTAGATGGTTCCAACTGTGATAGAAGAAGAGTTTAACCACCATGCACATTCAGAGAAATGATGCTTTAAGCAGAATATTTCATGTTCCACGGAATAAACAAACTGTTGCAAGGCTCAAGAGACCGCAGCTCGTCTACCAACCAACCAGGTTGAAAACAGAGGCAGGTCAAAACGCCTGACTTTACCTCTTCTCCTACACAAACACAGACTGGCCGAGGCAACGCGCAGGTCGCTGGGGCTTGTATACGCTGTTTATCTCATTATGCAAAGCGGCTGATGGATACAAAAGGCTGTGGAATAGCATGATCTGTGGAGTTCATTTAGAGTCTCTCAACATTGTTTGTATTGATTTGTGTTTAGGATCCTGATGCTTTGAAGGAACAGGAGGATGCTTCGGTCAGTTGAGGCATTGCCCATTTCAAACTTTATTATATTGATTACATTTTACAGTTTGTTGCATCCAGTAAATAGAATATTAGCTTTAATGACAAGTGGATATGCAGAGAGGCGAATGTTTAACAGGCTGCAAAGCTAAAAATAAGTTCAGACGGTCAATAGAGCTCAGGAAGACACAATACATCCAAAGAAAGTTGCTCAAGAAAGTTGTTTCTTTCCAGTTTCTGACTGTTTTGTCTGTTGTGTGAGGTGATGGATGACCAGCAGTGATTCATATCACAAAACCTCCTATATATTTTGCCCACAATGCATTGCACTCCTCAACAGGAAATGAGAAAGGCTCCCCTCCGATGGCACGCCGTGGCGGAAAAACAATTTCCAACTTTTCAATTTTGTCACAGTGTCACTCGCTTTACTTTACTGGTCACTCCTGCAGGCGACTCATGTGGAGACTCATAATGAATGTGTTTCATAAACAGACATCAAGAGCGACCGCTGCAGCCATCAACTCAAGTTACTCCACTGTGTATTGGCCCTTTTTTGAACAGTCCTTGTGCTTTATCATTGTGAGATAGAACAACCAGCACCTAACTAATTTCCTCTGACTCACATTCGCCGATGAGGGCTATTAATTTGCAGTAATGCTGTTCCTCTTTATTGGGTGTCAGTGCTGTCATATCACGCCATATCTCAGCCAGATCTCCCCGCTGCCACTCCACAAGCTCTCTGAATCTCCCTGCTGGCGGAGCTTCGAGGAGAAGCCATTTTGAAACAGAATTTTTTTCTTCCTCCGTCCTTATCTTACCTCCCCTTGTCCCCATCTCCTTTTGTAACACCTTCCCTGTAGGTTGCCTAAGTATGTACAACATTTAATAATGTTCAGTGCCTTCTGTCACTAACAACCACCTCAGTAGGCACCTAGAGTAGAGGTCATTTCTCACTCTTTTCCTTTCAGACAGAGGAATTAGTCGACTCACCCCCTCCCCTCCTCTTCTTGTCTCATCTATTTTTACCATTTTGTCACCTAGAGTTCTCCCAGACCTTTCTTTCTCTTAATTTCTATCTCTTTCCCCACTGGTGCATTACAACACTAATGCAGGGTGCAGATGCAGTGGTAAAGTTGGCTTGTGAAAAGTGATGCATGGGCGCAAATAACCACAATTGTGGCATGAAAACTTGTCTTCTTGTCTCTTCCATCATATGCAAGGCCCTGAGCGGGTAGGGCCTTGATGGAGAGGTGTGTGCACGGAGGAGGAGGAGTAGTGGTGGTGGGGCGATTGTAAGGCAGAGATGGGTGGGTTATTAATTTCCACTATGCAGTATCATGCAGCTGGTGGCTCCAAAGCGAGGTTTGGCGGTAATGAAAATGGCCTGAGTCGAAGATTAATGGCTCATAAAGACAGAGCGTTTAGATGGGACGGTCGCCTCAATCTGGTCGGCGGTGACTAATCGCAACCGACGCACGCACATGCTCGCTCGCGTACACATAAACATGCATGTACACACACACACG
The DNA here is from genome assembly GCA_900302695.1 of Helostoma temminkii. Taxonomy (NCBI): domain Eukaryota; kingdom Metazoa; phylum Chordata; class Actinopteri; order Anabantiformes; family Helostomatidae; genus Helostoma; species Helostoma temminkii. The sequence continues at coordinate 96,390 of OMLM01007754.1, read as the reverse complement.
CAGCTTCACTTTGTGAGCTGGACTCACTTCTCCTTTCTCCCCCCTTTGTATCCATCTACCCCCACTGCTTCATTTCCTCGTCACTCCCCGTTTTCCCCCCTACTCGTCTGATGTTGGTGTGAATTGTGGTAGGGTCAGAGTTCAAGGCTTGCAGAGAATTTTCTTGATTTATGCCCCTGTGCTCGGCACTGGTCATGGTGGCAGGCGGTTGGTGGACCGTTGGGCTGGTAAGATGTAGGGTTGAGGTCCCCCCCAGCCCCCTATTTTTTTCTCCTAATGGCAGCAACGGTGACAGGACCACCGAATCATCAAGCTGGACAAATGGGTTTGCTGGACGCCAGCGATTTTTCCTTCTTTGCAGCTGAAGGTGCATCATATATCTCTAAAACCACCCAATAAGTTAGTGAGAAACGTGTTTTTAAAACAAATTGATCCGGATGCTTTACGATGTCAGTGTGTGTGTGTTTGTGGTGTAATAGCAGCTCGGGAGGATGATGCAGTTGTGGTTTTAACTGTGATGGTTTCAGCGCCAGAAGCGATGGCAGCACAGGCCATAAAACAAGCGATTTTCACAGAGACAGAGAGTCGATCCTGTTTTATACTATTATGTTGACATGTGTAGACACTACATAAAGCACACATGGGTCAAATGTTGTTTTGTGTTACACTGCTGAACCTGATAGAGGATTTATCACAGTTCAGCTGTCAGTCACTGTGCTCTGACTCATTTTTTACCTGGGTTGTTTGAGGGTACTTAATGTCATCAGTGACCTGTTGTTAGAGGTCTGGCTACTGCAGAAACCCGACTTTAACCTATAAACATTTAGGGTAATGTTGTACAGCTTGTATACAGCATACACAGACTAATTTTGGACATTCTTAGTTCTAGAAACTACACTGATTCTCTAAAGTGTCAGCTGGGAGGAAAGGCAAGTTTTTCCCAATTTAACCAATTTATCCAACGAATAAATCATGCTAATCTTAAAGTTTGTTGATTATGTTTGTAACTGTCAAAAAGTAGAAAAGTGAAAAGTTAGGGCTTGACAGGAAATGGAAAATATCTTTCAACGGCTCTTGTTGGTCTTACTGATTTATAGTCTGTGTGGTGAGACGGCTGCGACTAACCGTTGAGAAGCAAATCTAAATGTAGGTCTTGGCCTAAGACTAGGCTGTGGTCAGGATCTGAAAGACTAGACTGAGTTTAATCCTCCAATCTAAACACACAGACTGCTGGCATACTGCAGCAGACGGGACCTGTCCAGCACAACACAGAATGAGACACAGTGTAACCTGACGGGTAGAAATGGAAAAGAAACCCAACACTGCCAAGATTACTGGGGTTACAGCTCCAAAATTCAGTTCAATCAAGAATGGAACTAAAATTATTAAAAATACAAGCCCCGAGGCTTCACAGTGGGTTCCCACTGGGGCCACCAATACTGCAGATGTGCACAGTACTGATACTGTATGTTTTGGATAACAGCATCCACCAACTGGCACACCAGGACCATCAACTAATGATATTCCTCCAAAGGAAATTTTAAAAAAGCAGCCATATCCATCAGTTACTTTTATATAACCCATGCAGGAAGAATCAATCAAAAATGGATCTGCAATTTGTGTCGGTAAAAAATGGTCAGTCAGCCCATCTCTCTCTCTCTCTCTCTCCTGGTTTGAGCTGTTGCTTGATATATTTAGTTTTTAGTTCTTTAATTTAGCTTAAAGAAACGCTCCTGTGTTGCTGCTGAACGTGGTCTCCACTGTGCGAGACACATTTCACCATACAGATATTTACGGCGAATGAGTTAAGTGGTAGAAACAAGAGCATTCGTGTCAAAAGACACGTCGTTATTGTGAGGCATCCATGTGTGCTTGCTTTTCAGGCAGTTCCTTATTATTAGGTACCAGGCTGGAAATATAATGCTTCAGAACATGTTGAGTTTCTCAGCTTAATTAAGACTTGAGCTGACGTGTGTGTTACATGCTGACCAGGAAATGTGACAGTGGTACGAAATGATGAAGGAGGAAAGAGAAACTGGTTTCACACCACTATGAAACACCTATCATCCTCTCTTTGGATCAGCCTGTCCTCCCATGTACTTGCATGATCGCCCTCCATATGTGTTTGTTGAGTCACACTCCGCAGTCTCCATCCATCTGATCAGGCATTGACACCTGGGGGACTGTTTCCTGTCAGCCTATAAAACAAGATTTATCATACCTCCGACATGTCGCCTATTTATTCCCATGAACCTTGGGCTCGCTGTCGTCCTGGCTACCATGCACACGTGTGTTTGAGGTAGATGGAAGTGTTAGGGAGGTGTGTGTATTCTTGTCAACTCACTGACAGCATGACATGAAAATCTATTTGTTTTTATGTTGTAAGGTGAGACCATTTGGGCTAAGGGGACAGTGGCGACCCCTAGAACCTAAACTCCATCCAAACCTCATCTTACACACTCCTAACCCCAAACAAATTGGAAGACCCCTAACACACCCCCACCACCTCCTTCCTCGCTTCTCAGCGTGCCCTTGCACCTGGCCTCTCTGCGGGGGCCTGTCATCCATTTTATCCATCTCTTCTTCATTGGTCCCAGTCCGTGGGGGGTAGGGTCAAAGGCCTTGGAGTGCGTGGCGGCGCTTTCGATGTTTACCTCCAGTTTCGACAGGAGCCTATTTGCTCCCACTGTTGCCATGTACGACTTCCCTTTGACTCCATCTGACTCGAAGGCAGCGCTGAGAAAGACAAAAGCGGAAGCTGACAACTTCGCCTCCTTGGGAATCTGCTGGGCCAAACAGGAGGAAGGAGGGTTTGGAGAAACAAGGGAGTAAGGGAGGAAGAGAAGGAGGGACAACAGGCGCTGCTGATTCAGCACTGCAGTGAGGATTTTCATTTCTCTCCCCCCTACACTCCCTTCACAGGTTTCTCCTCCTCCCCACGCTCTGAGTTGCAGCCAGTGCTGCCAAATGAAGTTCCCAGTTCGCAAATCTAATTTCGCCCCTTTTCCTGGGGAAAACCTATTGAGGGGCATTAGATTTTCCCTGCCACATAATATCTAGCAAGCAGTGCCTCTAAAGAAATCACCCTCTTGAAAATAAATGACAAATTGGGTTTGGGTCCTGTGGCATTTATGCGTGTGTGTGTGGGGGGGTGTACGGCGTGCGAACCCTGACCAAGCCGAATGAAGGTAGAAAACAATTCCCACACATTTCCTCTCGGAGTGTCCGCTGAGAGGAGAACTTTTCATTCTCATCAGAGGAGGTTTGGGGGTTAAGGAGAACTTCAGGGAGAGATTTACAGAGTTATAAAGAAGCTGCAGCTTTGGCACATTTACACATACATTTCCACACACACACACACACAAACACCTTATTCACTTAGCAGAAATATACCCACCGGCTTGTAAACATATGGATACGTAGCTATAGATGCCAGAAAACACATGCAACAAATGCAAGCAGACATCCACACACACACACACATATATAAACACTGGCACACACACTCCTCCCTGCAGACATGCTGGTTCTTAAGCCCTGATGGATCAGGCCTCCTTGCTGATAACTGAGCGCCTGGGTTCTGCTGTCTAATTACCCCAAGCAGGAGCAGCGGTGGGTAGGGCTATTCATTTCCACTGTGAAATAGCCCCGATAACGTGCCTTTTTTTTTGTTGTACAGTATCGCAGGGGCCAGTGATTGAATTACAGAGCATCCCCCGGTGACTAAGAGGCAGTAATTACAGCGTAATTTAAGATTACATTATTAACTGGCTGGCTTTATTAGAATGTAACTTCACCTCCGCAGTTAGTTACATCCTTATCATAAAAAAGGAGATGATTAAGGGAAAGAGGAAATTGCTGCAATTGTCCTTTTATAACTGCGAGTGTGTCAGGCTTATTAGCAACACAGAGCGGTTTTGTGGATGTGTTTTAACATCGTTCTGAAAGCAAGTTAAAGGGAAGCAGGTAATATGTTGCTGACCTGAAAGAGAAAAGCCACTGGCTTTGTCGTCTGGTCTGTTTTCTGCTGCGCGATTGTTTTAATGTCGGGATTAAATGGCAGCTTCAAGAAACTCAATCAGGATCCATTGTAAGTGTAATGGAAAAAATGCTGCTAATACTTTTCTTATATCCTGTTATGATTGTGGAAACTTACATGAAAAGGCCAACATTCACTCACACATACTCTCATCCTGTTTATTAGAATTAGACTTTTGTTCCACCCGATGTCTTTGGATTTTGTGATGTTTCCTATCAGTGCTTGCTTTGCTTCTCTGTGACAAAGCTGTGTCTTTAAAATGCTTTCATACCCCACAGAAAAAATAAAAATAAAAACTCAACATTAACACTTGACATGTCAATGTTACATATTCACTTTGCGACCGTCTCTTATTCTATATATACATATATACAATCTCACTTACCCAGAAAACTCTGGCTCACCAGCTTATTAAATGCAGATGGTAATTTACTTATTTATTTCTATATAGAAAATGTTACTTGTTACTTGTACCTGTTACTGCAGCTAACTTCACTATTAGCATTAAGTTACTGTGGTAAAAGTATGGACAACTAGCTAGCTTAATAATTATTCTGTCTCTAGTGATCATGTTGCATCTTTTGTTGTTTTAATGCTATTAGATGAAATTGCATTTATGTATGTAAAATAATATTTTTGTAAAATAGCATTTCGTATAGTTTGAATTTTCAGTAAGCTGTAGAGTTTAGGCAGAGGTGGTAGCACCAACTTCCTGAGTCCAAGTAGAAAATATGGTTGTTATAAACGCATTTTAGAGACATATTTTGTTTGTTTTCTAGTAGCATAATGAAGATATGTTGTTCATTTTCATAAATAGCAAGACACAATATTGATAGTGAGCATATCATTAAAAACTATGTCTTTCCGCTAGAGTATCTTGCAGTGTTACATTGTTTTTACAGAGTTAAACTTTTTATGGTTATGGTTTAGGCAGTTACTGCACTTGGTTAAGGTTGGGAAAGATTGTGGTCAGGCCTAAAACAAAAGCTCCTTAACTTAAGTGCTTCTGCTGCCTAAAGCAAACTCCACATGGAACTCAGACAGCCGTGCACTTTGCACCTAAGTAAATAAATAAATGTAGGGCTTTATTAATTCAAGAAATATATTTTATGCATACAAACATTATCCATTCAGTGTGCGAAAACATATATGGGGCTGCAGAACGTAAGCTCCAAGTCAAACCAATGATTGACACCATGTATCAGGTCCATCTTTATATGCATTTTAAATACTGATCACAATGTATGATTCAAAAAACTGCATTTTAGTGAGGAGGTTTTTAAACAAAAGAGACAAAAGTTAGCGTATTTATTAAAAGCTTTGACTTTTAACAGCATTTAAAAATTTCTCCAGCCAAAGGTCATGAATCATATAAAAGTAAAAGTCTTGACTGTTGCTGCGTGTTGTCACAAAGTTCATTTCGCAGTTTAATATTCACACATGCAGTTTTTGTTTCTGCTTTTTATTTGCAAATGCTGCCTTTGAGAAGAAAAAAAAACTGAAATGATAGAAATAAATTCACACTTGAAAATACATTAAAACACTCCCAGATGTATAAATAACATCTACATTTGCCCTTAAGCCCTCACACACACTGAGAGCTCAAACCACACACACAAACAGTGCAGCTAAACAGCAGCACTGTGTCAAAGTTGACCTGAAACTGAAACAAGATTAACCCCGATCGCTGTATTCGCACACAAATCCTCTCAAAGTGCAAAAACATGAGCCAGGCCATGGATAATGATTACACATCCCTTCATTAGCATCATATCAGTGTTATGGATTAGACTCAACAATGGCGGCCATTGTCGAAGCTGCTATCAAGCATCTAGCACACGAGCGGCTGAAGACAATCCTCGCTGGTAGGACAGTCTGTTTGAGTCGAGGCCTAAAAATAGAGAAATGTCTTTTTCTAAGAGGATTGTGACCTTGATGACACATAAGAGTTGTGTGATTTTATCAGTTTCTCACACGTTTACGTGAACCGTTCCTCTATCTACCTGCAGTATGGATGATCTGACACAATTTACCTGTGTTGTAATCAAATAGTTTGTCAATATTAGCTCTTTGGAATAAAATCTATGATTTATAGGCTGTAGTTTGGTGCTGCCAACAAGCTCTTTCTTCATTATGCATTGTTTCTGTAGCTGTTAATTTAATTAGCATATTTTGTGTGGAAAAGTATCACCTTGCTGTTGTCATGCGTGGTTTGTCATTCCAGATTAGAGGTCAGCTGTGAATCTAGGATGTTGGTCAAGTTGTATCATCTAATTTCTTAGTATATTTGACAGATAATTATAAGGATGGAGGCTGCAAAGTCGAATAAGAAGCTAACACTTGTTCTTTCAATCATTTTCTAGTGATATTTATGTTATGTGTGTGGTTTGTGCCATTTGCTTAATAACTAAGTGATTTTGCATTGTTTTAATATACTTTTGCACATTTTGCAGACATTCACCCTTATAAGACAAATGATGGAGAGGTCAGTAGAAAGTACAAGATGAAGGCTCAATAACTCTCCTTGTGCTTTGTTTTTGTTTTACCAATTTCATCTCATGTCAACCAGAAAACCACTACACCTGTAAGTCCATAGGAGGAGAAAGAAAGAATAAAGAAATGTTAAAAGCTTCCTCTGATGCTGAAATGATGAAAATCCACATTAAAGGTCACGTCTGTTTCATGACAGCAGCACTTCTGGACAACTCCTGTGCTAATTCTGCAGCACATTGTTTTGTGAATTTAGTCTTGGGCACAGAAGCAGATTCACAAAGTTCCTTTAATAAAGCAAAGAATAGTGTTTAAAGTAGCTGCCAATAGACTGAAGCTACTGATCAGTGTGTGTGTAGGCAGGTTTGTGGTACGTCTTGCTCCTGCTAGCTAGCTGGGATTGTCACCGTCATGTGGATGTGTGTCTCTCTCCTCCTTGTTTTTCACACACTCTCTAATACAGAAGCTATATCTGCAACTCTGAGTGAACTCCAGCTTGTCAGAGCTGCAGGCATCAACAGCTCAACAGCTTCTAAATATTTGGGGAGATGGAAAGAGGAGGGTAGTGAAAAGACAAGGAATGTGTGTGTGTGTGTGTGTGTGTGTGTGTGTATGTGTGTGTGTGTGTGTGTGAGTGTGTGTGAGACGGCAGGACACAGATAATAACAGCAGCTTCTCCTTTTCAAAACTCAAACACAAGATGAGGTTCACGCTTCTGCCTCCAAACACAATAACCCAGTGATCCAATCGACGTGTGTGTGTGTCTTCTTGGCCTGAGCTTAAACGTTCTGCCTGTAAGGACAGTTTTAGACAGTTTAGATTAAACCTAATTTGAAAAATATTATAGGAAAATTGTGCATTGTGCAACTACGTGCATTTTATGAGATGTTTTCCAGGTGACAAAAAGTGATAATCGCTATGTTTCACGAACGATTGTGTGTAACAGCTATTAAAAAATTATCATTTGAGTTCAAGCCCAGAAAGACAACTTCGTACTGATGTCATCTGAACTTAAGGAGGCAGTTTTTAGAGATAGTTTTATTAAGCTTAACCATGTTTAAGTGCTAAACCAAACCAAGACGTCTTTCTAATCCACCATCCATCCAAACCAAACTGCTGTTTGTTGTTACCTGCCTACAGCACGTGTGTCGTGTTTCCTACATACTCCCAAACTTGCATCGTGTTATTTTTACCTACCAGTATGTTTTGATGCACACTGTGCAAATACAACATTATTATAAAGAGGTACGCTCTAAATTCTGTTTAATTACATGCAGAGCTGCTGCTTCTAATCTAAAGTGCTGCCAAAGAATTAAGCGTATAGTATTTGACCAAAACTAATTTGAATGCAAATTCAATAAACTCACAATATTTATGCCACTACAGAAAGATCCCAGCACCGCACATATCCCCCTGTGTATTTATTTATACGTTATTTTATAGTGTAAATATTGTATTTACCATGTTTGGAATTTCTGTTCACAGAGCTACCTATCACACCTGTGTGTACACGTTTGTGTGTGAACGCACAACTGCTGCATGTGAAGGCCCTCGGTTTTGTAAACATTACCTCATCGCTGTCATGCAGCGGGGGCACAGGCCCCCCGTCGGCCCCCAGGTCTGTGGGAACTGAAGCCCACTCTGCTGGCTGGAACAAAGGGTAGCCCTCCTCTGCCCCTCGCCCCCTGCCTCAGCCACCGCTGCCCCAGCCCACCTCACAACAAAAGGGGCCACGGGGCCTTAATTCCCAGGCAACGATATAAATGGTGGCCCCCGACTCCCGAAGACGAAGCAGGAACAAATGGGCCTGAAAACCGAATGGGAGGGGGGAGAGAAAAATGGCAAAGAAGTCATAAAAGAAGTGCCCCCCACCTCCTCCTCCTCATCTAAGAAGTCCTTTTGTTGGTGGGGGTGAGAGGACAGGAGGGTGGGGGTGGAGGCGAGCAGGGTGAGAAGACACAAAGGACAGGTCGGAGTGAGTGGCAGGGGTCAAAACTGGCAGCCACCCCCTCCACACAGCCACTGAAACTCCCTATCAAATACAGACATCCCATCCCATAACACACATTCTGTCGTTTCAACCAGAGGCCTCTGGAGCGGGACAGATGAGAAACTATCGTACACAAAGGTCCACAGCACAGAGACACTAACTCAAAGCAAACCGCTGCTCAAAACCTCCACAGTTCAATTTAAATACTCATACGATTGAGTGTTGACATTTAGCAGCCGACGACCGACCAGTAACAACAGAACATGGACTGGGTTTCTGTTTTTCTGCCATAATTTTCCTTTTAATAACTTTCTAATTCAGTTTCACTTATTTCAAGAGAAGAAGCAGATGAAGCAAAGACCCCAAATTGTTATGGAATCTGTAGAATGACATCTCACGCATAGATATTTTAGTCATTCGCCAGTTCGGGGATACAGTCTATTGCGTATTTTATGCTATCAAAACAGTTTACCTTAAAACTCACTGACATGTCATAGCAAGAACGAGATGCTGGAATGAGGCAGGCAGTGGGCGGACACACTCAAATCACAACCAATCGAAGCAAACTCTATGTGAGATCAGTTGTTTGTGCAGCTCTGTGTCAAACTGAAACGTAGGCACGTGATCGTGCTCACTTCTTACCTCGTTGTTCCGAATGAACCTAATACAGTCACGTGCCAAACCCAACTGCTGTTGTAGATTTATAGCAGGTGTGTGAAACACTATCAAGCGTTGGGAGGATTTATTTGTAGTGCAGTGCAGTCGAGGCCGGGCGTCCCCTGTGTTGGTGAAGTGCTTGGGGAGAGTGCAGGATAATTGGGGCTATGTTGTATCTAGTGTCTGTGGCACTTCAGCGCTGGAGGTCAGAGACTTGAAAACACTGGCTCAACAGTTACCAATCATTTCAAACCCCCGGCCGAAGAAAAGCATCGTGGGCCAGCTTTCTCTCAGGGCCGCGGCCTGTGGAGGTTCAAAGGGACAGTGAGGCTCACATGCCTGTGTGTGCGTGTGTGTGTGCACTCTTTGAAGGAAAAGAAGAGCTCAGAGGCCGGAAGCTTGAACAATTAGAGTAAATTTACTCCTCTTTTTTCCTCCATTTCTTTTTCTCTTTACCCAACAAAGCTCTATGCTGCATTTCCTTTTTTTTTTTGCAACATGTTTGTTCCGTTGTTTGTTACCGTCTGCTCACTTTCCACTCGCCCCAACCGGTGGAGGCAGATGGCCGCACACCTTGAGCCTGGTTCTTTACTATTTGCCCAGAGATGCTCAAGGAGGCTTTATTGGGTTTCTCTCTATAAAACTATGTCAGTTGACTTTTAAACAACGATATTTCGCACTTGAGAATTGAAATGTAATGTTTTGTCACATCTTTAATGAAAAAGATGTATCACCATGATAATTTTGCTTTGCGTTCAGTATTTTACAGTGGACCTATCCCCCACTTGCCCAGCCCCAACTTCTTCTGCCTCTCCCTTTGCATAACGCTGTGGCCACAGATTGTGTGGAATGCAATTAGAGAGCCAAAATTAAGTAGTAATGGAGAACCAGGTTTCCCAACCAGTGTTGCCCTGGCAACGAGCGCTCACAACACCGCCTCTAGTAGTTTTGCTACTTTATCTGCAAAATGCACAATTGAGCTTTAAACCGGCTCTCAGTCTGCAGGAGCCAGACATGCAGGGCGGAGGGCTGCAAGAAAGGAGGATAAAGAAGGGGAGAGGAGAGCAGGAGAAGAGGTGGGGGCGACGATTCAAAGTGGCGGGGGTGAACAGCTGCGCGCTAGCAGGTTTCTCTGCATCTTGTGATACTGCCGGCCGTCAAATATTTATTCCACAAACCGTCTAATGCGGCGTGATGCGCTCCTGCGTGCGAATGAGGGCCACATTTCAAAGACCCCCTCGAAGGATGACGTGTGTTCGGCGAGCTTTGATTGCGCGGCTCCCCTCCAGTTGTGGAGCTACGTGACAGAGAAGAGCAGCTTCACTTTGTAAACAGCCTGTAGTCGCGGGCCCTTGTTGACTAATGTGACAAAAGCAGGCACGCAGTGGATTTTCATCAGCAGCTGCAGATTTTAGGAAGTTGGATTAAATGTGAATAAAGGTGCAATAACACCTGGTCTGAACGGCAGGGAAAGTTTACTTAGTTGGATTCATTTCTAGCCACTTGGAAAAGTCACGTGAAATCTAGAACATGCTTGAGAGGTTTTGACATCAGATGAAGTAGTTTAGTACTTTGTTGTGAACTTCCACAAAGTCTGGACGAAACGAATACTATCCATCAATAACTTCCATGAAGAGTTTTTGTATCTCACGTGAGTCATGCTAGTATTGGAGGGAAAATACTGATTCATCTGCCAAGGTGAAGGTCGGAGTTGTTGGAGAAGCTCTACTGCTATTTCTTCAGTTTTCAACATTCATATGGTGCGAAGAAAACACATAAAGTCAAAGGGTTCACATCGTGAAAGTAGTGAATGTGCAGTAAAGAATTTTTTTTTTTTTCTTGACAGTTCAGCTTTTCTTAACATCACAGTGTTAATTCTATTGAAACTTTACCAATAACTATTTGTTGATGGAGGTTTATTTATTGTTTAAATTGCTGCGCTTATTTGAAATATATGACCAAATCTCTTTTCTTAACGAACAAGGAAGAGACGAAAATTAGTGGCTTATTTTTTTAGCAGTATATCACAGCCCCCATCTGAAAGGACTGAAGGACTGAAGGTGAATTTTTGTGCAAATCTTCTGTGTGCATGCATCAACTTTCCCACAGCTCTAGTTTTGCAAATCTGCAACGGCAAAGCTCAGTACTGGACCTGGACTCATCTTCCACGACTCGTATCGTTAATCTATACACATTTTTGTTAGACGCATCCACCAGCCAGCCACAGTATTAACAGTAATAGTCAGTTTTAATGTAATCATCTGTCTGCATACCCACTTCCTGTCAGTCAGCTGCATTGGTAACAATGGAATGATAATTAGATGTGATAAATTTGCCCTAGTCATCTACAATCGCTGTCTTTACTCATGTTTTACCTGTGACCCTACCTGCGTATTCAACATCATTTCTTTCATGCTTAAATGTCACAAAGTTCACAATAGCATCATTAAAGTTAACCTAACACTGACTAAAATTCTGTTTTAAACCTTGAAAAGTGCACTATTAACACACCGCCTTATTTTTTAACTATTGCTATTAAACCTACAAATCACATTAGCGTTTCCACATCTTAGCACTGAAACTCCATCCGCATTGAAATATCCATTTTTCTACACTGGTTTTCCCTCAGTGTCGTATGTTATTCTATAAAATCAATGTGATGAATCTGAGGCCAACAATTTCACATTAAACCTTCCTGCAGAGCTTTTATTTAAAGCTCAGTCAATCCTGTGTTCATTCTGTTTTAATAGCTCAGGAGTAAAAGTAAAGACACTAGTTAACAAAGTCTTAAGGGAGAGAATATGACCTTGCAGCCGCCATGTGTGCAAACAGGTAACAAGAGTCCTGTGTTCTTTAGCTGCAAATCACAGTTAAGATGAGAACACTGGGTCACCTTGTTGTCCTGTGGATAATTTCATATATACATGCACAAACTCGCCCAACCCAAATGGACTGTACGTGCACAAACTGTTTGTTTTTCCTTTTACATTTTCACACAACAGGCGCTGTGGGAACCTCTGACTGTAGCCGTGCCAGGATCATGTCCCAAACACAGACAGAACAAGCGAATGGCCCACACATGTTGCAGGAGATTAGGGCTATTCCACAAAGCGGCCCCTCCACAGAAGACAATGTATCAGAATTGACTCCATGTGTTTTCACCTGCCTGGAAACCATTTTACTTTGGTGGTAATTTGTACTGTAAAAGGGGGTTTGACAAATGTGACGTCTCAAAGCTGACTGACTGTGCTTACTTATGGTGCGCTTTAGTGGAGCATAAGAACATGTATCCAAAATGTTATTTAACATACTTTTTCCCCTAAGGTTTATGTAAAAGAGTCTTAACAGGGTACATACTGTATGAGTGAATTTCAATTAACAGGTAAGTTGACCGATGGGGACAAACTCATTGGTGTTTTGCACTGAGGAATTATCACACCTTATATGAGCGCCGCAGAGGTGTGAAGGAACAGACACCCGTGCTGTCCACAGTACGGGTGGTAAGGCTCGAGGTGATATTAAAGGCATCGTGAGATGTCTAACACGTCGCGTCACCAATGTTGTGACATCTCTTGATGTTTTAGACGTATAAATATACACCGCTCGCTATTTTGGTGCTTGTTCATCTGGCTGGGTGAGAAACTAAGGTATGAAACGAGAAAGGAGGAGTGAAGGAAGATCAGGTGATGAGGAAAGTGAAGGAAAGAAGTGTTGGTGAGGAAGGAGAAGAGAGGAGAAGCCTGCTGTTTTGGTATTTGAAGCTCAGGATGGCAGCCAGGAAAGCCTGCCAAGGTGTGTTGTTGTGGTCCACCGGCACATCGATCGCGGGGGTCTGCTGGAGACAACATCACACCGCTTCATCGCCGTGGCAGCAGCCAACCACAGGGGCCCATGCCAAGACGCTTGGCCAGCAATCCCACAATCCTTTGGTGCGTGTCACTGATGAAGGAAGAGGCCCCTAGTTGTAGAGAGAGCTTTTGGAGCTGTTTCAATTCGGGGCACAGCGTTCTTCCTTTTAGGCTTTGAAATAGCCGCCGCTGCATGATTTGTTTTGATAAAACATCAAATAAATCCGAGAAATGAAAGCAGATTTGTGCTGAGCTCTTTAGAGATCACTTCACGCATCGCTGGATTCTTGTCTTTACCGACCTGTGGTTGCTGTTTCCTCTTGTTTTGCTGTTGTTGTTGTTTTGTTTCTTTGTCATCACATCCTCTGACGTGACCAAAACCAATAACGCTTTTGTCTGTCTCAGGATCAGTTACTGTGCTACAGTCATTCTCAGACTCTTCTAAAGCAAACTGCTTCTTGATAGACCTTAGATCAGTGTAAAGGCAGATAATATGTCATTGGAAGTATTCCAGATTTTTACTGGGTGAAATGAGTGCATCCTGTTTTATTCCTTCCTTCAGACACTCAGCTTATCAACAAAAAAGCAGCATTTGCTGTACAGTGTCGTTCTTTTGTCTGGCACTGATAGTAAGAAGTAAAATAATATGCATCATTCCCCACCCAAAAACATTAAGCTACATGTAAATCTGATAATTAATGAAATCAGAAAGTGTCTATTTCTTGAATGGCCCTACGCCAGTGGTAGGGGTGTCACGGTTCGCTTTGGCAACAAGTGGTAGAGCGACATAGCCCTTCACACTGAGGAGGGTTTTCAGACTCAGACTCAGGATCATTAACAACATATAAAAAAAACATCAGTGTAAATATTTTCTTCCATAATTGGCTCGTAAAATGGACACCATCGAGTGTCTTTGTTTCACTGACCAGAGCCACAACAAAAAATTAAATTGTCGCCAACCACAGATGAGACATGGGAGTTTTGACAGCTTGTCTGATTTCACCCACTAAAGCTGCAACTCTGTGCACATTACAAACCCCTTCAGCTCATGTTGCACTGGAACAGTAGCAGATATAAATAACCAGATGTTTTAGGACTGGCTCAAAATAAACTGTGCTCATGTTTATGGGATAGCACTTCTGGTACAGTATGTGGACAACAGCAGAGCCATGAACTGAGATGATTTTATAGTTGCAGAATTGGTTATGTGAGACTATACTTCAACATTGTAAAGCCATAAATATTTATTTTTTACTTAAATAACAGGCTTTGGTTGATGTGAGGAGTCAGGTTATTAAAGTTTTCTGAAAGTGGTGCAGCTACATAGCCCACAAACGATTCAGAGACTAGGCACCACATGACACTGGGTAAACACTACATGCAGATAAGTCATGTAAAACACAAACACAGATACATACATAACTCTACAGAATCGTTCAGTTATTCTTTAGGTTAGTTGGAATCAAAAAATGGCATCTTGTAATTAAATAAAACAAATTAAATGATGTGTAGAAACCCCAAAAAAGAAAACAATCACAGTGTGACACAGTTCTATCGTGCAGGTATTCAAATTTAGAGAGTCAACGCGTCATTCTGAGCTCTCACCTCGCTTGGGGGAGGTGTGAGTGGGTGCAGAGAGGCTAGAGAAACAGCAACAAGGAGGCGTGTGCAAGATGGACAGACTGTGGTGTTTTTTCTCTTTCCCTTCCTCGTCGGCTTTGACGTGGCGAGGAGTGTGAATGGCGCACGTTATGAACAAACGCTGCCGCACACGGAAAAGCGGCATTAAGGGTGTGAAGCATGAATCACTCGTTAATGCGTACATG
>OMLM01007754.1:45778-81520 GCA_900302695.1 Helostoma temminkii | reverse complement strand
GAGGACATACATGCACATGTAAACTCAGACAACATGTACTTATTTAATAAAAAAGTAACTCAAAGGAACAAACTCCAGCTCCACCCAGACTCTCACACACTTGCAGACAAAGGAAGCCACACAGCAGCACTCTGAAAATCAAAAGTGAAAGCATCTCACAAAGTTAAAATTGACATTTGAAAACATTTCATTGATTTATTTTTATCCGCAAACCCACCTGGAGCTTCACTTTTTCGATTTTTGGAACAAGAAGTCAAACTACTAACTTCCTGCTTGCACTCTTCAAAAACAAAATCCACCGAGAGTTTTCATATTTGTCGAATTCTGGTGACGTAGAGTATTTTTGACACTGCTGTTGGTGCCGAACGGACCGCAATCGATCGAGGGGGGGCGAGAAGAGGGAAGGCGGAATCCTAAAGTGAAATTAAAGGAAGGGAAATTTAGTTTATGAAGTTTTAGAAGTATAATTGCCAGCTACAGAGAGAAGAAGAGAGAGAGGAAGTGCAGCAGACTGAGTACATGTCCCTGACAAACACACACACACACACACACATCGTACCTGGGGAGTGTGGATACGGTGCTCTCCTCTTTGGCCAGAGGCTGGTAAATAATGGATGTGATGGTGGAGGCGCAGGCAGTTTGAAATGTAAATGTGATGGATGGAGAGCAGTGTGTGTATGTACATGGATGGATCGTGGTTGTGTGTGTGTGCAGTGCTGTCACTTGTGGCTGGGACTGGTTATGTGTCTAGAATGGTGATGGCTGTACGTCCTCCCTGAAGGTAAGAAGGAGGGAAGTGTAGGAGAGAGTATCCAAATCAGCGCCGATGAGTGGACACAGGGGAAATGTGTGTGGGGGGGAGGCAGGAGGGAAGAAGGAGGGAGGACTGAGGTAAAGAGAAACCTAAGTGTGGTAAACTAGGTTCATAATGCACAGTATTCATCACATGTAATCCAAATAACATTGAGGAAACTCTTTCTGTGTGTGATAAAGGGTCAGAAAAGGCACAACGTCTCCCTCATCAAGAGAAGACCTCGAATACATTTATAATTAATCAATTAACTGCTGTGAAATCTATGAAAATCATTGAAATGCTCATTAAAATTTATCTTGAGATTCCTTTTTTCCTACTCTTACACAATATATACACGAAGATCTGTGTATAAGCAATCACCTACCACACATTTACTAATAAACTACATTAAACTAGAATCACATTTCTGCACAAGTCTGTTTCCTAAAAAGCTTCTAAACTGCAAATGTGATAACTTTTTTACAGGAAATGTAATATTTTGATAGAGAAAGTTGGTGCTCCCTTGTTACCTTAACTTGACTTGCATCACATGACTGGATTACAACTGTGCAAACAAAGTAATTCGATGGGGATTATGCATAAGAACATTTGCGGTAGGTTTGGGCACTAAAAAAACAGAAAGGGCGACTCCAAATTTAGCTGCTGAGCCTCAATAATGACTGCAAGACATGACGTTCCCTTTGGTCATGTGACAATAACACCCGTAGAAAGTTTCATACAGGACTCAAACTGCTGCGTAAAGGTCCTGTGTGCTTTTGTTGAGCCACCCATCCACCCCAACCTCCTTCTGAAAGTGCTGGCTGTGTAATGTTCACTACAGTCGCCTGATGCTGAGTATTTTTTTGCTGCTGTTACAAACGACCTGTACCGTATTTCAGACGACAGTCTGAAAACTGACACAGAACACGAGGATTTCATTCGACTCATCTTGCACGTCTCCAGGAGGAGACACACAAACATCAACTAAAGCATGTAAAACCGATCAAACATGCTTCTTCTGCAAGGAAATGCTCATAAACTTGTCTGTGCGTTCAGGTTTTCACTGAAACATATTGCATCAAGAGACGTAGTAGAACCTGAGGAATCATTTAGGTCCCACTGAGAGTGGCTGGTTTAGTCGTGGAGGTCAGTTCTAGCACGTGTGTGACAGGGTTGTGAGAAGGGTTTGGGTGAGTAGGAGAGCAGGGAGGAACTGATGCAGCTGGAAATAGAAGGGAGAAAGGAGGTGACATAGGAAGGAGAGAGGAGGAAGGATGGAAGGGACAGAAGGAGAGATCGAGGAGGGAAGGAAGGTGAAAAACAAACGCAGAGAAACTGGCATCTGTTACCCTCCCAACCTTCCGTCATCACCACTGTCACCACTAGCTCCCATTGGTGGAGTGCATGAGACGGTGTGTGTGTGTGTGTGTGTGTGTGTGTGTGTGTGTGTGTGTGTGTGTGTGTGTGTGTGTGTGTGTGTGTGCACTTTTCATTTGTTTGGGTTCCATTGTTGCTTGCTGCAAGACTGCTGACACTTAATTAGGCATCCATTGCTATCAGTGTGTGTGTGTGTGTGTGTGTGTGTGTGTGTGTGTGTCTATGTGAGTGTGGGTGACTGACAACTGCTGTTTGTGTAATCACAATATAACGGCAGAGCTACACAGAATCAATGATTTGACATAATTAAAATGGACAGAAAAGGAGTGAGGGCAGGTGTAGAAGTAAAGCGAACACAGAGAGGTGGAGAATGAGAGAAGGAGGGAAGAAACAGCAAAATGAAGAGAAAAGTAGCATGAGGACACATCCGGAAAAGAATGAGAGAGAAATAATGGATGCTGAGAGATCGTTACTGCTTCCATAAATGTAAAGCACTGCAGTTAGAGTAGTGAGCCATCACCCATGCTGATGTTAATGCTAACTGCTTCAGTCATGCTAATTCGATTGCACTGACAGCCATGACATGAGTTGTGGATGCAGAGGACATTATCCATATGATAACTGACTCAGCTGACACCCTGTGGGCTCATTAAAATCATCTCCATACAATTAACACTGATAGACAGTGAATATCAGGTGAGTGTTCACTGCTGTGCCCCTGACATGGCTGCTACACACTTTCAGTAAAGTTGTGAGAATCAATGTTATACCTGTCGTTTTCATGAACAGCCACTGCCAGCACTAATGTTAGTGCTAAGTGGTGCCGTTGCACTCAGGTTATTATAGTGCCAGTCATGTCAGCGGCCGATGTTGAGACTATTAGCAAAGTGCTTTACAGCATTAGATGGGACAACAGGAAGCTTATTAAGACCTGTCCAGGCACTTGTCACCATGCAGCCTGTTGGCACCACAGTCCAACAGTTTAGTGGGTCATGGTGGAAGAGCTGCCAAGTATTTAATCGTATTCGTGAAAATGAATGGACTTAGAGTTACATGAAGTTGTAGACCAGGTAGATGTTCACTTTTGCAATATTTAAATGTCAATCTTAAAGGGACAGTTCACCCAAATAAAAACAAAATAAAACACATGTGCCCTCCAACTGCGTTCTATTAAGGTAAAAAGATGATACATGCGAATTTTCACTGCAATTTATCCTGAATATTAATTCCCACTAAATAATAACCTTTGAAGAAGAAATTTGGAGAATAAGGTAAAGCATAATGGTAGTTGTACCTCACAAGCTGACTGGCATTAGCTGCTTCACTCATGCTTCACAATCATTGGTTCATCTGCCATGCAGCTGAGCTGCTACCAGCTGAATTGTAGCATTCAGTTGTATTCATGTAGGTGGACAGCATGACTATTTCAACCAGACACTTCTGTCTGCTACTCTGATGATAATGCCTGTACAGTGTACTGCAGCTCAGAGTTCACATGTGTTAAATAAGAGGTGGGATTAGTTCTCCCAGAAGATGCCTAGTTCTGCGGGATTTACCCGAAAGGTTTCACAACATCAGTAGTGCTGGGTTAAAACAATGCTGCCTCATTATTCATTTTTATTTCTCAAAAATACTATCTTAACACAAAAAGTACACTCTTATGGTGGTTTTAGCATGTACAGAATGTCTGCTGCTGCAGTACTGTTGCAGCAGCCTGAGGACACAGGGCCGTACACATTAGAACAGTGAACAGGTGTTTAATGGAGTCTGGACAAATATACTAAGACCTCTGCACTCACAGCTATCCATCACACAGCCACACACACACACACACACAGAAACAGAGAGTGAGAGGGAGAGGGAGACCTGCCATTGACATCTATCCATCATTTCTCTCAGATACAGCCACAGCTAGAGAGGCACACACACCTGCTGGTCACTGGAAGTGTTTGTGTGTCAATGCATCTCACAGAAGGAGGCCCAGTAATGGACAACAATATGGTCCATCCCAAATGATCTCCCCCTGTCCACTCCATTAAAATGTCATAGGTGTGAATGTTAATATCTGCCCGCTGTGATTTGGCGCAGTGACATTTCGTGATTGTTTTCGTAATTTTCTCACCATTGCATACAATTTCACATTTATACATTTTGTGTATAATTGCCTGAAAAGTGTTTTATTTTTCAGTTGTGTCCACTCAAGGTTATGTGACTTGTTATATCTACCATTAATGGGAATGACATAGCATATTCCTGGCTCGCTAGTTTTTTTAGCAGTTAGCTAGCCAACAAGTAGACAGTTTACTTGCCTAATGGTAATCGACTATCCTGCAAAGACACATAAATGAACTTTGCTTTGGTGTGAGCAGACATTAACGCAGCATAAATCCTGCAGACAAAACTAATAACAACTTTCTACATATAAAACAGCTGAAAAAATGTCTTTCACTGCAATCTGTAGTGGCAAGACTGACTGACCTAAATATTTCTGAAAGAGGAAATAGTGTTTTTGAAGAACAATTTTTAGTTATCAAATACAAATAAAATCACACAGCAAGACAAAGGAATTATAGAAAAGGAATGAGTGGAATTGCTGGTGGGAGGTATGAGCTTAAGATATTGAGGTACATATAAAAGGCAACACTGGGATTTGATACAAGAAATGACTATTAATAACTACTGATCTTTTACAGCAGAATTACACTAAATCAATAGAAGATTCAGAATTATAGGAAAATGGGCATCTAAAGTGTCTAACACCAAATGATAGATAAGAAAAGATGGACAACATTTTGTTACTTTGTCAACAAGCTGCTTTTCATTATATGTATGAAAAGCTAAGTTGTTCTTATTTCAGCCAGTTAAGATGTCCAGACTAACTCTGTCTTAGGCTAATCAAGGCTTAATTAGTGTATTGTTGAGTTACAGAGAAATCAGAACAACCACTGGTGTATGACTGATTTAACAGCGCTATGGAGCAAACAACAGATATGCTGGTTCTTTCAAAAGCTGGCATGCATGAAAAATAAACCTGATAGCAATGTTGGATGAAATGCTTTTCGGAACTGTTGGTTCACTGTTGGTTGACTGCATATGCCTATTACTGGGCCCAGATAGGTACAGCTCCATCAAATTCACACAACAGGGGATCTAAGCTGTGCTGAACCACAGAAGCCATTGTTGTGGTGTGTTTTGCTCTGAAATTTTCATTTCATACATAAAAAGTAAATTGTAAATGCACTGGCCATGTGTTGTATACACATGTTGATGTTAAAAGAGTTTTTGCCTGAGAGTTGGAGACACACTTGATTGTATGATTGATTACATTTCAGTGTAGAAACAAGGAATGGTTTGACATTCTGGGAAATACTATAAGCTTCTCTGCTTTCTTGCCAAGAGTTAGATGAGAACCTGACAACCTCATGGTGACAACAAGCCTCCGGAAGGTTATTTACACCCTGTAAATACGACAGTGTGTCAGTTTCTGTATGGATTAAACAAATGAGAAATACAGTGCTGTTTATTGTTGACCTTTAGAGGTAGTGGTAGAAGGATTTTATGCAGGCTCTAGCATTATACTTATCTTAAAGACATGACAGTGTGATCATCTGACATATGCTGCTTTGCTCAGTGCAGGATTTTCAGGGGAAAACGGTTTGGACAGCCAACTTTTTGGCAAATGTGCACCACTTCTATCCATTGACAACTTTTCCTAACAGAGTCAAAAAGGATTTTTGTAAAAAATCATCAACAATGTAAAGGGTGATACAGGAGCCCCTGTCATAAACTACTGGCTTCTTCCTGTTGTAGGACAAGGACAAAAATCTTGGTAAAGTAACTGAGCAAAACTTTAAATATGAGTTTTAAACATGAAAATATGAGCTTCCTTGTGTTCTAAGAAACATATTCTGTATTAAAAGAGAACAAATACATCCGTATGAACTTAATTAAGTAAACGATTAGAGTCCAATAATGTATTAAGGACCTGACATCAGTACTCACATGATCATGAAGTTTATTCAGCCAGCTGTTTCTGAAATCAATAAAATGGCTATTGCAATAAATCAACATCAGTAAAAATTTCATTATAAATGGCCCAGGGTTAGCTTTACAGATAAACATCGCCAGCATATTATCTTGTAATTCTCTGGAGATTGTCTTCTCCATTCAAACAATGACATTGTTAATTAAACTAAACTGATTTGGAGAGCTTTCTCCCTCTTTTCCTCTGTTTGCCTCCATCTCGCTCTCATTCCTCCGTGTGTTTGAAAAGGAATAAATTGACTTTTAATCCTCTCTCTCCAAAACAAATCAATGGCAAGATTAACTAACTTCAAACTCTTGTAATTTGTGAGAAATCGTGAAGCTATTGTCTGCCAAGTTGAAGGTAATATCAAGGTAAATATACACTGTAATGGGCAATATTTAAAGCCAATTTAGAGAAAAGCACAGTAACATTTCCTTCCTTTTTTCAGGTTTTTATCTCTTTAAATACAATTACTGTATATATAGCATTCTTCCTGATGCAACTTTCTAATAAGACAACCTTTATAAAGGGATTTTACTCCCCATGATCCAAAACTTGTCCTGAAAACTTCCTGTATGGAACATAGAAACATGTAAATATATACAAAATAAGAAGAGACAGCTGTTTATATAAAAAGCTGTTTAGAAATCAGAACACAAAATTCTCAAAACATGACATCTTTGTCACTTTGCCCACCAACATCATCTTTTCACATCTTCACCATTGTATGTATAAAGTCATAGTTAGTGCTTGTTGGGCTAATTTAAGGTAATCATTGAATCAATGAGTTTGAACCAACTGAATGAATCTATTGCTTAAACAGCCACAAGTCATCAATTCGCCTCATAGGACTTTACAGTCTTTGGCACAACATGTGGCACATTGTACTCTGTTCTTAGACCCTCAAATGGAATGAGTTTAATTACATACCAGCTGCTACTGCCAGTCTAAAAAATGAACTGTTGGTAAACTATTAGAGAAAGGACTGGAACGATTAGCTTTGAGACGTGTACCAAAAATTGTGTTTGTGATTCATTTGAGTTTTCCAATATTTGATAAATGTCAGGTAGCGATGACCAACTTTTATATATATATATATATACACCTACACAGAGGCAATGTTTAACCTCAGCTGATACAATGCGTTCAGTACAAGGGTCTATGTGAAGACAGGTGAAAGGCAGTGGAAGCAAAGAAGGGTACTACTGGATTAAGTTAAGTATTGGACCTGGCTTTGTATATTAAAGGACTCTCCCCCAAAATATTGAAACATCCCAGTAAATGTGTGCATTACTAAGATGGTTACCACTGTAACCCTTACCTGCAGACATTTTTTTTAAACTCATTGCTAGCGTATTGTGATGTTCTCTAACATTTTCAAAAGCAAACAACTTCAACTATGGCCAAAAAGTATTATTAGAGTGCTTGATCAAGTACCATATTTGGTTGGTAAACAGTTGCTTTGGATTCTCATTTAAAATGAATTATTCTGAATTTATGTAAAGCCACTGTGGATAACAAAGAAACAGAGCCATGTGTGTACTGCTGCCATCAAAGCTGTGAAAATTAGTGGCTGAATGGTCTCAAATTGTTGCCAGTCTGTCAAGATCTTCAAATCCAGCTGATACATCTTAGTAAAACTGAAAAACATTGACAGTCAAAACAGTTAAGCAATTCTTTCACTACTGTAACTGTTAGTACTAACACATACTGAATTGTGTGTGTGTGTGTGTGTGTGTGTCTGCAAGGCTTTAACAGTGTAAGCCAGGTTTTGAGCCTGTCAGTGTCTCTATAGCCTCTAATCCATGTGTGGAGTGAAGGGTGACCATCTTTCCCTTGCTTTCTCTCTCCCTTCCTCAGTCTCTCTATCTCTACCTAAGCCTCTTTTCACCCCAATTTAACACCAATCGTCCTTTTCACAATGCTGCCCATAGGACCAGTGTAACCTCTGCACGCATGCATGTACACCCACACACATGCTATAGCACCAATCCAAGCAATTGTAGTGGCATCACCCTCCTCTATTGTAATCTCTTTTGTCTACCAATTCTTCTCTATGTTAATCTCTCTCCATCACTATCAATTTATCTGGCTGCCTTTCTGTCACTTTTCTGGGTCTTCTGTTTGTCTTTCTATCAGGGGAATGAAATGAATCACCCACTGAAATAAGGGTTCAAAGGGAAGGAAGAATGTGAGGCAATTTTGATGAATTTCAGTCTTTGTTAGAATTTAGAGGTGGGTCATCCTTATTAGAAGAGTTTGGAGAAATCAGGCATCGGAAGAATACTCAGATTTTATCTGTCCCAAACCTTGTGTGCCCACTGGGCTCATGTAGCTTATCAGAGTACAGGTTGGCTTCATTGTTTGCCCGTTCTGTTGAATTTGCACAGTTTGCAGCTTTCTGCTCTGTGAGCAATTCTGTGTTGCACATCCATATAGATGAAGGATTTGATGGAGACAGATTAAAATATATATATATAAGTGGTAAGTGAGATTTACAGACTTACAGTAACGTCAGCATGTATACATGCTTTTTATCCAAAGAGCCACACACACAAACTGATGGCTATGAGCACCTTTTCTACCACATACTGTCTAGACCTTTCAGTCTAAACTCTATAATCATTTTACTTGTTAGAGCTTGATTATACTAGATATTATACTTGATAGAAAGATTGGTGTTCATTTTGTATTATTGATTCCTTTACAGATCCATTTTAATAGAAAATGAACTAAATAGAAAACAGAGCTTGTTGAACCCTGTGATGAGATGGCAAGTTCATTTTTTTCAGCCTTGAGCAGCGTCTGAAGTGCTTCTTTCAACCTGCACATGGTATAGAGTGTGCCAGTTTCCAGAAAGGTAAACTTTATATTTTCTGATTGGTGAAATCCAGCATGAAGTAAGCCAGTTTTATTCTGCTGCTCATAAACACGGAACTCTGTGTATTCACTGTAATATTTGAAGGCTATTTATAAAATAATATTTTTATCAGTTCTTTAGCAGTGAGAGGACAGTGCTCAGAGAGACTGTAATGGATCTAATGAAACAATTAAGAAAAACTGCTTGAAGACGTGCGAACATGGTGGAGGAGGCCGTATTTAAATTTGGAGTTAGCGTGTTTCACAATTTTCAGATCTCATTATTAATCACCTAAAAATCAACCATCTTCATACTTGCCACATTTTAAGTTGTTAAAGAAATGCTGTTCTTCAGAATAAAGTGTTGTCACATTAGGCCTTATTCAGTGCTCATTCAGAGTTTACAGAGACGTTTTTAAGAGACGACAGCAGCAAGCAGCTATAGTATGCTGGCATGACCTTAGTGCAAAGAAAATATAGAGATGCAAAAAGTCTTGGCACAATAGTATTGTGTGGCTCTTGAGTCTGACTGGCTTCAAATCGGCTGCATCACTGGACAGGTGATATCTTCTCTTCCCTGCACAATGTGTTCTTTTGGTAAAATTTCTCTGTTTGGCAAAAGTATTAATTGCATCATATTAAGTCGTTACATAAAGATGTTATCTAGAACTGAGATGTAGGTTGATATAAGGTGAAAAGGCAACTTGATAAAGAAAACAGCAACATCCCAGAAGAGAATCTACCTGCTCTCTAGCTACTGATGCAGATTATGTAAGGAACACCATAATGTATTTCCCTTGAATATTTCACTGTCTGATCACATATTCAGCATAAAGTCCCAGGTATTTTGAAACATGCTTGTCCCAGCTACTTTGAAATATGTCTGTCTGTATGTGAGAATGCAAGCCTTTCTACCGAGCACATGAATTGGACAAAGATACAAGGTGGAAAGAGCACCGCTGGCTGTTCCAGAGAAACTTTTCCTTCAGTTCAAACCCTTGTCTCAGTCTTCTGCAGGTTGCAGGGCAGAAGTATCTTTAGCTGTTAAGAGAGGAGTATTTAAAGACAGAGAGCACAGATGCACATAAGGCAGATGCAGAGGTACAGATTAAGAGAGCAAGACAGGAAGAGATAACGTCTAAGAAAACTGGAAGCAGAAAGAGTAAGCGAGATGTAGGAGAATATATTTTGTATTTCAAAGTGGCCCTCTATGAACAGTTGGGAGGAAGCAACTCTTGATGCCTCCCACTCAGTGTGGCCTCAGGCCTCAGTATCGTGTGAACATCCCTGTGTTCAAACCCAGTCGGATCATTCCCAATGCTACAGAGGACTGCAGGGTTTGGCCAGAGATGCTGGGTGCAAGCATCTCTCTGTGGCTACTGTATCTGAGAGAAGGCCCACTCTTCACAGAGAACAGGCTCTGGATTTAGGCCAAATGGAACTTTGCACTTGGTTAGTCATACTTTTCTGTGGTACAACATGAATGTGCACAAATATAAAAAGGAAGTTTAAGGCACAGACACTCATAGTAGTTGCCATGTAGTCACAAAAGCATCTTTTTAACATATAAATGTACCTACAGTACAAATCCACCTTTTTACAGCATGTACACTGAAATGAACTTTGGATGGGAGTGCTCACTCAGTTATGCTTCCTTCTGCTGTATAAAACATGTACATGGACATAAAAAAGGTTTCAGCCACACTAAACTTCCAAGGCTTCATGGGGAAAGTAGTTGCTGCCTCACAAATGTACAGTAGCTATTTCAGAAATCCAGATTCACTTGGATTCCGGAGATTCGGTTCTATTATTTGGTGAATATCCGAACTTTATGTGAGAGTTTTTCTGGCTGCACAGCGAAGAAGGGTTGGTTCGTGGTCTTGTACAGAACCAAGAGAGCTGTAATAAATAAAACTAAGTAGGAGGAGCACACTTGGCAGTATAAACCAAAAAAAATCATAGTCAGATTTCGAGCTCACTACTCTCTGTTGCATGCAAGTTAGAGTAGTTTGTTCTTGTTCTCAAAAAGCAAACCTCTTGTCTTGTTCACGATATATCCAGCCTTTGAAAAAACTGGCTCCAGCGAGGTTGAAGTCACCAGTAAGCAAAGACAGTGATTGTCTGCAGATGTCATTTTATGGTAGCAGTTCTGCTATACAAGTGGACCATAGTGAACTTTTGTTGTGTCTCTCAAATACTGCTCCATTCCGGTTCATACTAGTTGCAGTTTCACATGGCATAGTTGCATATTTCAGATGGCCCTTCAACAGCCACATTCACAGACATTCACAGTGATGTCCAGTGTGACACTTTATTTCAACCCAATCCTAAATAAGCCTTTACCATATCATTATGTCATTACAACAATAACCATTTCAAAGCCATTTCAATGGGCAGAAATAAACTGTGTATACTGTAGTTGGTATCAGTGTTCTTCTCTGCAGCTTTCTGAACTTTTCACAAAGCAGGGTACCAAATGACAAACTTACTCAAGACGTTAAGACAGACTACACTGTGCAGGGAATATTAAATTAAATGACTAAGACATCTTCGCTGAACAAGATGACATTTCCACAGGTCAACATGCCCCCCAAGAGACCTTTCATTGGTCAGCTCCGCCTAACCAGCAGGAGACAGACAGGAAGGAGCTTGGAGACCCCTGGACAGTAATTGGCTCTTCACTGTCTTAGAAATCAAGAAAGAAAAAGAGCAGTTGGACACAATAAATAAAGTGAATAAACCTTTATGTTTAAATTCTGCAAGGACAGGTTGTTGAATAAAAATATTGTTTGGGCAGACATGAGCTACATGGCCCACTCAACAAAAAGCACATCTACAGTATGTGGTGTACTATTGCCTGTGGCCTCTAATTGGCTACGTTAGCTGGGTTTCCTGCAGTGATACAAGCTGACTGTAGACACAGTGATACACATATGCATGTGCACGTACACACAAAAACACACTGACAATTCTACAATTAATGATGGCAATAATGTCAACACAGAGCCAATGCCAGTTGGAAAAAAAGGGGAAGAGGAAGATGACAAAAAAGGAAGGATTTAATGATTTGAGTATGTGGCTTTTAGTGTCTCAGCATGAAGATTTTTAGAGGCAGATAATATCATCAGATGATGTGAGTGACACCTAAAGAAAATAAATAATTGACGAAGCTTTTTGGATGAAATGTGAAATGTCTTCAAGAAGTAAAATGTTTTTAGCTGTTTGATATTCAGTGCTACAATATGCAACTTAAGCTAGCGATAGCACGACGAGCCAAATCAATCCATTATGGTCCACCAAGCCCTCTTATGCTCTTTTACGCTCTGCTACCCTCTACCACTCTGTGCAGAGCCTTTCAGGTATTAGTCTCTATCAAATTATCATATATATGAAGCTGCAAAACTTACTAATAAAGCAGATATCATTGAAATTCTTTGATTGGTTGGAAGAGTGAACCTTTCTCAAACCTTTTAATGAATGAATGTGAGTCATGGGCATCAGTAACATCGTTCTACAGTATATTTTGGATCATACTGTATTTGTGCTAAAAAATATGTATTGCTTTAATAATCAAAATACATTTTAATATCATTTGATTGTAGCAGCTGCTACAAGTTTCCACTTTGAGTTGGTGCTCCAGTACTTACCAGTGTTTGTGAGTGGCAAAGTCTGCCCACCAGCACTTGTTAATGAGCTCACTGATTAACACATATCATGCCTAAGACACAGTACAGCACATAACCGTGCCTGAGGTGACATCCGATCACAACAGTCGTGAAAGTTTGTCATACCATTTCTTTTTACACACATCATTTGATGTTACACGCACAAATGAGAAAAGCGGGAGCAGCAGCGCTTGTTTTTCACTCAACACACTTCGATAAACACGGAAGCCGAACTGTTTAAAGTGTCTTTTCCCTGTGCTGATGAAGGAGCTCAACAGGACAGAACTAGCAGAGAGGTAGAGCACCACTGCAGCAGTGATGCAACATCATGCAGCATAATATTTCCCAGTGAATTCTATCCTTTAAATAACTCGGTTTTAGCCTTGAACAGAGCATGTCCTCATTCATTTAACACATACCTTCTTAGCTGACCTATATGCCTGATCACACCAAACCCAGTGTTCAAGAAGGACTTAGTGAAGACCTGAGGATCATTCATGTGTATCATATGCATGATAATGTTTAGTGCTAACTAAGCATCATTACCTTTCTGAAGCTTATACATGTATATTTCATGTACAAATGCACACACTGTCCTTCCTCTGTACATTTGTGCAACTTTGCCGATGTCCACACCTGCCTATGTAGGATTATGTGTTATGCATGCATGCAGGTGTTATCTCGTGTGTGTGTGTGTGTGTGTGTGTGTAATACATTGGAATCAACAAAATGACTTTTTGAATGTACAAGGTTGTCATCGGCCCTGAGCATTTCATGGGACTGAGCAGATTTTCTGCTCCTCATAAACCAATTAAGAGTGCAAAAGGGAACTCCCCTCTCTCCTCTGGTTCATCCACTTCTCTTCTCTTCTCTTCTCTTCTCTTCTCTTCTCTTCTCTTCTCTTCTTGTACTACTTTCTTTTCTTCTATCCCTAATCAAGTTTCTTCCTCTCCTATGCATATTTGTCCTTGTTAGTATTTTCCTGTTTTCCTGGAGTAGCCTTTCTGTACATTTCCTTTTCCCTTTTGTCTCCCTTTCCTATTTCCATGTTACACTCCCCCATTATAGTGTTCATTCTTTCTACTTCTGTTCCACTTTTCCCTGTCCTCATCTCCTCATATTCTTTCCTCCACAAACCACCTCTTCTCCCCTCTTCTCTATATTTTAGATTAGTTTTTATCATCTCTGTATTATGTTGTAGCCTATGGGGATAGTGTGTGTGATAGTAATCTCAGCTGTCCGATTATATCTTGTTGCTCTGTTGCTGAACCATGAGATGGTTTATTGATATTTTGTAAGGGAAGATATTTTCCAAAGACGAGTGCGTCTTGATTTTATCCCTGATCTAACTAGGCGACTTGGGGATTAACAGCCCCATTCAACTAAAACATGCTTCAGGGTTCTTTTGTTCAAAAAATTTCAAACACTTAAACTACAAGCGACGTATCGTTTTCCGAAATATTTGTGAATTGCATACCAAAAGCTCTAGGGTACAGCCAGTTTGTAGAGATAAAAGATTAACTAAAAGACAATTTTTAGTTTGTAGTGCAGCCAAGTTAATCCAGAAGTCAAAAAGACATTTAAAAAGACCAGAGTGAATCGGATATTTAAGGTTTAAAGATCGTATCACTGCACAAGATCATCCCCACAGACACAGTTCACACAGTGCCTTGTTCTTTTCAAAATTTTGTGAATCAAATGTTTAGCTTGTATATTTAAAGTCTGTCATCACAGGGATCATGAGTTTACATGTCATTTAATGTTTGTTTTCTTGTTTATTAATAATAAAGACGTCAGATATTTACTTGCAGATGTCACACATCAGTTAACACACATAGAATAAACTTTTAAAACTTTTTTGCCATTGTAGCAGCTGTGTTATTATTGCAGTATTGATTTGTCAGTGGGTCACCACTTTGTTACAGACAAAAAAAACCATTCACGTTCCCCAGAGGATAATTCCTGCTGATTTTTTCTCTAATGTCACCAGAAAGCTGATGTTAAGTGAAACAGATATTGGATGAAGTGTCATGAAACTTTGTGTTAGATAATTATGTCCCTCTGAGAATAAATGGAGGCAACTTTGATAATCCCTCATTTTATTTTACACTACCATCTGGAATAATCATATTCCTATTTGCCTCAGCTTTGTGTTTAGAGACAATTCACTAGTCCCAGGATGTGCCAAACAGTACAAGTATGTTAGCATGACATTTAGCTTTGTCAGTCTTGTTTAAAGACTTTAACAATCAACAATTTAATCAGCTAAGAGTGTTGCATTAGAATTTTTCTAAAAGGTTACAACAAAAGATAAAGTTTTATGGAAATTTTTACATTTCCCAAAAACAGCACTATTTATTATATCCCAAATATATACTCGCTTATTTAGCGTTCTGTAAATGGACTCCTTAAAGTGCTTATTATGCTTAATTTAGGGTTTGTATTTTATTCCAGGGCCCCATTGTTTCACGTTTATATGATTTTATGCAGCAGCTCTTCTGGCATTGAGACCTAAAAAGCTCAGTTGAGCTCCTGTGTCGTTAAGTGTTTACCAGCTAGCATACAAACACACGCTCACCTCAAGCTTTGGGAAAAAGTATATACTGTATGTAACATCAGAACATGAAAAGTACAAGAAGTTACTTAAGATGCACTTAATTGCATTCTTACACCCACCATCTGGAGCTAGTGGGTTTGTTCCCACGTGTCCACACATCCTCCTAGTGTGGAAGGGGGAGGAAATGAGGTGTTCCCAAAGTAAAAGAGTCTGGAAAAACTAAACTTCTCACATTTTGACCCCAGACCTTCGATCCGCTGAAAACCCAACTCTCTCTCCGCCCCCAGCCCATTTCAATCTGTTTCCTCTTACTTTTCCTCCTCCTTCTCTCAAACCCCACACATTGAGACATCCACACAGGGGAGGAGATGTCACTCAAGATGGATGTTTAAGTTGGACCAACATCCCATATGGCAAAGTGTCCTTTATGTGTGAGTGTGTGTATTTGTGTGTGTGTTTGCAGAGAGACTGTCCCACGGGCTGTGCCATAGAATTTGGCTCCGTTCAGCTCTGCTACATCCAGTCTCCTACTGAGGTGGTTAAAATATGCACACACACACACACACACACACACACACACACACCAGCCAAACATCTCTATCTCACTGTTCAACAGCTCTGAAACTTTTTCAAATACTGTGGAGAATTTGGAAAACATGCAGCTCAGAATAATGATTGAGAATGTTTACTGTCCAGAAGCCTGCGATTACTATTCAATAATACTGATTTTAATAGTTTTCAATATAGCCACGCTGAAGTCTCCTAACACTCTGCTCATCTGTAAAACAAGGCAAAACCAGCCTTTCGTTTTCAAGACACACACAATAATATGAAGATTAATAATGTAAGAATGAAGCTGACTGATTCTTAGCACTTCAAGCACATGAGAGTGAAGTTGCTTCTTATGACTTCCGTAGCACCTGAGGTTCCAACGTGCCTGAGACGAGTCCAGGTTTCTTCTCCAATTTTACTGCAGACTCCATCAATTTTCAGATCTGATGTTACATATTGATAAATTATTCAAATATTCGTGCTGTGTGTCAGCACTGATTTGACAGCTTCTGTCTCACATGTGTACACATGCAGTAAATCATCCATGTAGAAGCAGAATGACACATCCACATGTAGCCCCAACACAGCACCCCTAACACATACTGCACTCCCAACCTGACACCCAGTAATGCACACTCTCCCTTCTTAGTGAATGCACAAGCACACACATACGCACACACATACACTACCTTCAGTCTAAACCTTGATGACTGGGTCTTTTTCTATCTGATTGGAAGTGCAGCGTCTGCAACTCTTCCTCTGTCCTTCAGAAGCAAAGAGAGAATCACTCTCTCTGCTGCTTTCCTTCTCTGTCTCGATATATATCTTCAGCTCTTTTAGTGTAAATCTAGTATTTCCACCACATTTTCCTTCAGCGACAAAGACTTTTTCACTGCAAGGCAGAAGTTTAATAAAGGAGGGAAAAAGTAATAGAACACCATTCAAAATGCCACGCTTGCTTTTTAATACGGGAATTGGTTACTTGTTAGGAAACTGTCACTTGAAAGACTTTGTTCCCTGATGTGTCATGTCTGCAGCCTAATGATGTGACTTGCAACACATATGCAACAGCAGCACCTCAGTTCATATATGGCATTAGACCAGTTTACAATCCCAGAATGTGATAGTGTATCTGGCACATCATTTCACATTAAATTAAATGTTTTTCAAAAAATGGCTTTACAATCCAATATTTTAATAAAGTAATACAAAACTAAACAAAAAGTCCTGTGCTGTGCTAGTGCTGGTTCAAAATTGGTTCAACTTGGGAACTGTCTAAGAACCATTTTGATTTTCCACAGGCTAGTGAGCCACAGTAGAACCGCGTCATTACACTCCTGCCGAGCACTACAGTGTCTCTGTACTAGTGTTGTTCCTGACTTTGTGAGTTTAAACCCACATCCAAACACTTCTGGAGAAGATTGCTTTTCTGTCCACAAGACTTTTTGCCTTGAGATTCCACGAATCGTCACTTGGGCACATTGGCGTGAGCGGCGGCACTACATCTCATAATAATACATAATAATAATACATCCATGGACTGGCGACCTGTCCAGGGTGTACCCCGCCTCTCGCCCATAAGCTGGCTGGGATAGGCTCCAGCACTCCCGTGACCCCTGCGGGGACTAAGCGGTATAGAAGATGAATGAATGTCTAATACATCCACTATATTCACGGTGTGCAATAAGTGCATCTGATTATCTATGAGTCTTAGTTGTTAATGTAGTACAGTGTATATGGCAAAATGTTGATTTTATACCAAGCTGATCAGTGGTTCATCAATGGTTAGATTTTCAAAAAGGATTGCAGCTTCTATAGTAGTAATAAAATGTGTGTGCCCAATCAACTGTGGATAGCTTAGAACTCATAGTTATTGTATCAGACCTCCAGTATGCCTGTCTTCAGCTAAAATGCCCCTTTGAGACGTACTATTCACAGGATCAAGTGTGGATGGAAGCAGCTCTTGAAGATGATGACTTTCAGTCTATGCATATACTGTATAGTCTGAGGCCCCGTCTTCAACAACCAAACTGCTCGTTTGATTGCAGTTCAATCATCTATCTCATCTGGAGAGAAAACCAAATGTTAAAAGATTCATGACAATTTCTGTCTGAAAGAATTGCAGCAGGGTTACACTGTGATCTGGGATGATGTGTTTCCTCCTGACAAGCGTGTTTTTCTTTATCCATATTTTAGGGATGAAA
This sequence comes from Helostoma temminkii, assembly GCA_900302695.1. Taxonomy (NCBI): domain Eukaryota; kingdom Metazoa; phylum Chordata; class Actinopteri; order Anabantiformes; family Helostomatidae; genus Helostoma; species Helostoma temminkii. The sequence goes on along the minus strand of OMLM01007754.1, from coordinate 63,486 downwards.
AATTGTACTGATACTTTAAGGTATTGTTTCATCGGGTTGACTGTAACTGAGAACCTCAGTTCAATTGAGATTTCTTTCAATCAAGCTTATGTTTTGTCTTCCGGAGTATAAATCTACCCGGACAACTTATTTCTTTTTACATCTCAACCTTAAGACAAACTACCAACCCCTTCTCTGTCTTTCTCTTCATCACTTTCTCCTTCTCCTGTTTGCTCTGTCTCTCTTCCTACCAGACATCTCTATCTTCTAAACTTCTCTCTGTCATCTCCCATTGCCCCCTTCACTCCCTCACTCTGCACCCTTTCTGAGAAGTCAAACATTTCTCAACCTATATTTACCTCCAACCCCATTTACTTCCTTTGCATCTCATTGTCTTTCCTTTCTCACTCTTCTTCATTCAGACTTTTTCTGACACATTCTGTCTATTAACGAGGAGTTTGTTGGACAACCATTCATGATTCACTCAGCCATTATAATCTATTTCTGACCAATGTGACACTCAGTATTACAATTCCCCTCAGCTGTCTGGCTACTTCTTCCACCCACTTAGCATTATTCAGATTGACAGACAGTATGACAGCCATTTACAGCAGCAGAGCTGCACTGAAGGCTCACAGTGCTGGCGGATGTGTAAAAATACTGAACGTTTTCACTCTTTAGAGTTTTACTCATTTGTGGGTCATTATGATAATTGTGTTATTGCTGCTGTCAATCAAACATGGTGACTCTACTTTTTTCATGAACACTTTAAGTTCTATCTACCTCTTTTCCACTTGTTTGGTGTTCAGGATGATGCCTTGGGGTGATCATCATTGCCTAGAGGGTCTGTGATGGGTCTGCTGAAAAAGCAGTGGTACATGGCAGTGGTAGTGTACATTTACTGCTCTTTGCCACTTAAATAATGTGTATCGATGATCACATAAAAGGCACCAGAAATGCTTTTCAACATCACTATATTCTCTCTTGATTAGTGGATTGTTTCACACTGTGTTTGCTTAATTCTTCTCCAGGTCCCCCAGTTGGGGTACTTTGGTTTTTATTAAGTGTGTGAAACTATACAGCATTTTATAGTATAAACTATATCAGCTGTTTAAAATGAAAACAGTTCTCAGTTGTGTGTAAAACCTTGTGGAAATGTAACCATTTCACAGGTAGAGTGTGTGTGTGTGTGTGTGTGTGTGTGTGTGTGTGTGTGTGTGTGTGTGTGATGCAAAATGTGATTGAGGTGTATTTTGGGTATTGTAGTACACTCGTGAAGCGTTGCTCCTACTATAGACTCAAAGTCAGAATATTTTGGGCTCTGCTCCATTGATTTTTACAGTTCTGTTAATCCACATCCCTAGAGTTCCCTGACTCTATGGACAGTGTGCCTTGAGGACCAGGGTAATCACAGATGCAGAACATCTTACACATTAATGTCATAGCAGCTGATACTGCAACAACATTCTACATTATGCTACTGTTTTCCATCTCTTGTAAATATAGTAGTGCAACTGCTAATAAGTGCACTAATAAAAAAATGGGCCACACGTAATGCCTGTGTTATTATCAGTATCAGCGTACTGTAAAATGTTGATGTAATAATAATAAATAAATAAATGAAGACTGAACCTTCCTTACTAGTAGATTTGCAGCTCTGTAGAGTGTGAACACGCTATGAGACAAACAGAGAGGAGGATGTGGTGTGGCAGTAGAGAAGGAGGTGAGCGTAATTTATTGTGAAGAGTGTAAATATTTCTGAACATCTACTGGGAATCTTGAGTAATTAGGTCAGTACTTTCTCTTCGCTGTGCAGAGGAGGAAACAGGTGCTCATGAGCACATGCTCACATATGTGCACATGACTTTGTACCCCCCCAAAAAAATGGAAGTCAGGCAATGCGCTATTGATTTATAGCTTTAAGTGTCGTCATTAAAGAATACATAGTAATTAATATTACTCAATGAATTTCAAGTCCAGCGCAGAATAATGAACATCTTCAGGCACAGTACCTAAATCAAATAAATAATTTTTAACTTAATATTTATTACTAACAGCCTTAAGCAATATGATTTTCAAAGCAGAAGAAACAAGCCAAAAACATGACAGAAATTGCGCCCAAAGAACTGGAAAGTGGAAACTTTCCCAAAGCAAACTTTGCTCCCGCATATCATTAGGGTGGATATTTCCTAGTCAAATGCTCAAGGGGTGTTTTCAAGGGAAATTTAAAGTTTTTCTCAAGCAAATGTCAAACTCAAGAACACAGTAAGAAGAGGCCAGAAAACTAATGCGAGTAAACTAACCAGGTTGACAATTACATGTCTAAAAGTTCCTTTTTTTAACTCCTCATCTTTAAAATCCCATTGAAATGTTGTTAGGATCCAATGCTCCACGACACCATTTTTTAAACTCTCACCAAACCACCTCCCTTTTAACACACAATAAATAGTTCCCTGAGCTCTTCTCTCTCACTCAGGCTTTTTAATTGGATCACTTGTCATATTAATTACATCAAAGACGCATGCATACAAACAAACACGGTTCATGATGAGTGCCTGAGTTATTAAACATTTGTACTGTCAATTACTTGCATCTCATTAAATGGCAATGATCATTTGTGCGGCACATCACTAAACAAATGATTGTGACAACGTAAGTGCTATTTATAGAACAGTGCAATGATACGATCTAAGTAAACGCTGGATAAATGAGCTGTCTGAGGCTGGAGTGAATTTTCCATCTGGTGACAGTGCAGATGAGCATGAGCAGCACTTAAAGATACAGTATGTGATTTTTTTTATGGATTTATGTATTAATTTATTTAATTTTAAGAGAATTATACTCTTCCAAGTAATCTAAGAATTTCAATTATTTTTGATTGGTTAGTACATTTTCTAGCTTTCTTGTTTATTGTAATCTCGTAATGAAGAGTACATACTGGATTTAGCGTGGCCAAGTATAGCACAGTGTAGTGAGTGGATCCATTCTGGGTCTTTTACTAGCACTAGCTTAAACTGCATATTAGAGCTTAGGTAGGTAGCACTGCATTAACATACAATACATACAAATTCAAGTCCTGCAATTAAACTTGAACTTGTGTAAATGTACATAAGTACTGCATTATTAGCTAAATGTATTGAAGGTATGCAAAGTAAAAGTAGTTACAAAGACAACCAGTCCCTGGGACTGATTAATACAGTTCATGACTTTATTAGGTTGTTAACACAATGTATGAAAACCTTTTTTACTAGTGAGGCTGCTTTGGAGTGGAGGTATTTTAAAGTCATACATATAAAGCTTGTTAGTTTTTGGAAAAGTAATTTTCTAACTTACAGTATAAGTACGTAATCAGCAACAATTCAGCATAAAAAGAGTAAAAATATTTGTTTGTTTGTTTGTTTGTTTTTTAAATTTATTCAAGTATTGATTTGCAAAAATATAGTATATTAATGTTTTATTTATACTAACCTCATTTTGGTCCTATCTACTAGCTGCAGTGGAACTGCTATAGATATCTGAATATAGAAAAAAACTAGAGCGTAGTGTCAAATGGAAATATTCAAAGTAAAAGTACTTTAAAATTGTACATAACTAAGACAGAGGACTCCATATTACCACTATGTCAGCAGTGTGTGTGTTAGGGGTGACTGCAGGGGTAGCAGCAGGTAATCAAGGTGACCGGACCAGAGTGCAGTTGCCAGGTTGTGTGGCACAGTATCCCCCTCCTGCATGTCCAGACTTCAGAAGAATTGGCACTGACACACTCATGGTCATATAACAACTGCCAAATGTAGCTTTTCAGACACACAAAGCTCAGTACACACATTTTTTTAGTTTGTCAGTTTGCACCTGTAATATAACATTTTTCAGTGAGTTATGTGACATTTCTGCAGTTTTATATCTGATTTCCACTACTCAGAAGACTGTGATTTGGCTTTGCTCAGCTAACCTCTTGTCTTCTTTCCCTTTCTTTCAATATTTCTCTCCTTTTTGCTCATGTGCGCTGTTCACAGAGAGCGCTCTGACATGCTGCATTTTTACGTCAGGTGAAGACGTGCTCCCAGGCTTTTTCTGCTGCTGTTCAGCAGTTTTACAGTAAAACTGTGCAATTTTACTGAGTTTCATTTAAAATATTCAATACAAAGACAGGTAGTGTAAGTGAGAGACAAGGAGAGAGAAGAGGGGGGGGTGCAAAATGATGGAGGAGAATGTGCGTACAGTAGGTGGAGTGAGAGGAAGATATGGAGAACAAATTTGGAGATTGACAGAGGTACAGAAGGATAGAGAGAGGTGGAAAGTGAAGCTGCCAGGACTCTGTCAGCAGCATGACAGGTGTAGGAGTTCATTATTCTGCTGACTTTACATACAGTATCTCTCAGCCTTCTTCTTCCCCCTTGAGTAAAAAGAAAATCTTATTTTTTTGTATTACTGGACTACATTAAAATTCTTTCTAATGCCACATTCCCAGATTTCCCTCAGTTTATCAGTATCAGTATTTGTAGGTTGGTCAGGACGCACAGTCTTCTGACCCAGTCTGGTAAACTATTGCACAGATAAATCCTGCTCACTGCTCCGTCCTTATCAGAGAGAAGAATTGTCTCTTCTCACACTTAGGCTGTAAAGTTTTTACTTTCAAACCTTTAAAAGGCCGCAAACACACAGGGCTAATTTACAGACCCAATCATAGACTGTGATGAATCTCATTGAAAACTCATATTAGACTGACTTCATTTCCTTAAAGAAACTAGTTGTAATTACCTTGTGTATTTCACTGCTGTAGTTTTTGCATTCAATTCAGACCTTTCTGTCATAGAAATGTTACTAGATCGGAGCTAATAAGGTAATCATCGCAGCTTTCAGGGAAAAGTGAAGCTTATTCATTTGTATAATTTCTGAAATCGACTTCACTCATTACTTATTCTCCCTCTGTGTCTCCTTTCATTCACAATAATCTCATTCTGCCTTTTCCTTTGTCAGAATTTGTCACACTCTCTTGCACTTTTACCCGGGTCCCTCTCTTAGCTGGGCTCTGTCTCTGTAGGGCGCTGTCATTGAACAGATGTGCAGCCACTTCTCTTTATTAATGACAGGCAGGAAGAAAGCGAAGGAGACTGTGTGTGTGTGTGTGTGGAGGGGTGGGGGAGCGTATATTGTAACACACTGGAGAATTGACAAATGTGGGAATGACTGTGCTGCATGCTCCATCGATGCAGTGACAAATGGAGCAGGCTGGAGATATGCATATATAACTACACACACACACACACACGCATAGTGACACAAAGAAGCAGTTTGACAAAGGACAATGTTTTTAGAGCTTGAAAGTTGTTTTCTTCGCTTAGAGGAGAGTTCTTGAAATTCATTCTAAGCTAAATTGTTTTATGTTTGTCACTTTGATGGAGCATTGCAAACAATATCTGACCTGCCTTTATGTTGAACATGAACGCATGCTGACCGGTCTGTTGGTACATTTGGTAGTGATCATGTTGATCACCAACAATGTGTCCTGATCCGAGTGGAGAAAAGAACAATGCTAACTGCCATGCTAATACAGTAGCATATACAATATTAAATTGGTCTTGTTACAACAAATTCTTCACCCACACAACATAAATAAAAGTAGTGTCAAATGATGATACAGTATAAAGACACTGTAAAAGTTTTCATTTGAGAATTTTAATGGACTAAATATTGAAGCTAGTTTACCTGCACTGTGTGCTACTAAACTGGTAAATTGATGTGCTGGTGTATAAATGTTTAGTTGGGAGAGGCCAATTCTGATATAACACAGTTGGATTCTTTCACTACAGCAGATAAACCTGTAATCATATTACGATTTTTCAATGTTCTGATGCATTAACAGAAAGCACATTGCAAAGATATGGTTTGAGTGGATAGTGTATAATGCACAGGACTAATAAACCACAAACCTGAGTTTGAAGCCCCGTTTCCATGTGTGGTTAAATTTGGGCAACATTTACTTAAGTTTAGTTTTGTATAAAGGTTTAAAAATATGTAATCTTTCTCTAACTAAGTCCTGGGGTAGTCTAAACTAAGTTGGTAAGACACAAAACTGGATGTTGTACAGCAAAAGTGTGGCAGAGATATAAAAGTAGTACAGTTACTGATTACTAGCTGATAGAATTTCCCACAGAGAAAGACAGTTTCAAAAAAGATAAAAACTAAATCAACGTTCATTTTCTGAATAAGCATAAAATAAATCATTTTCTGTATGCAGAGCTGCAACAGGGGAGACAGACCTGTTCCATCAAGCAGTAAACTGAAAAAGCAAATAGTTCTAAACTAGTGTAAAACTAGCAAGGAATTTTTTTAGAAATACATGTGGAATTACTTGACTGATTTTGGCAAAATTACCCAATCCTCTACATTTTCGAAATTTTCCTATTCTTCTTCGTTATCTTCTTCACCTCCAGCTTCACATATACTTTGGCTCATATACTCTTATACTTCTTCTTTCTCATGGCCTGATTTATAAAACCAATCAAACACATTTTAAAAAGGTTTAGAAACCCCCGTTTGAGCTTTATTTCTGTGATTCAACTGCACATGGCACAGGCCCATGGCAGGACTATAACACAGTTGGAAATTGTAACTAGAACTGTGGTGAGCCTGGCCTCCAGTCTCACCAATCAAATCACATTTTCCCTTCTCTTATGATACCCCACTTTGTTCCTGAGCATTCTGGCCATTTGATGATAGAAAAGAAAAGCAGCTCTTCCTCAAAAGCTTCTTCTGAGAGGAAACACGTCACCAGTTCGATAAAAATGACATAAGCTGTTTCACTGGGATAGAAAGGGGTATTTTATTCAATACAAGTCATTTAAAAGTTTGGAAAGCAGGAATCTATTATGCTGTGCCTTCAGAGTGTTGTTAGAATCCAGAAAAAAATGTGCAATGACAGGAATATTTCAAGCTAGAAAAGAGTGTGTGTGGGTCCCGGTAAGTTTTTGTTATTCAAAATCTAAGGTAGGAGCACTCTGGCAGAGAGGACACAGTGAAGAGAAAGAAGACATTAGGTCGTTTCACCACTGACAATGTCACCAATTAACTGTTTCTCTTAATCCACCTCTCCTGCAGGTGGCAAGTGGCCAGTGAACTCTGCTTAGTGTAAAATACTTTGTTTTCACCCAGGCACCTTAAATTATAAATCAGATCACAACCATTTGACTCATTGGAGCCTTTACATTCAACTGAAAGATTATTATTGCTTGTGAATACAGACTAATCAGCTGTGCTAAGAGGGGTCTGATGGTGCAAATTACTTATTAATATCACATTTAATTATATTCAAATTTAGCCTTTTCTGAATATCTTGGACTATGTACAAAAACCTGTACCACACTGTACACTAATATTTATTGTAAGAGTACTGTATATACCCTAGCCAAAGGCATGTGACTCAGGTGCAGATCTACAGAACTGTCTGCTGAGTGTGAATGTGTTTTTTAACACAGCATCAACTATCAGTGGTTCTCTGCGGTTGAATCAATGGCATTTGAAAGGACTGAGGAAATGTTTACTGTGGTATCTAGAAATGTCTTGTCACAACAAGAGAAGGGAGGCAGGCAGAATCTAGGCTAGATACTGGCTCACAGTTTTTTCAGTACCCCATAATGAAAAAGTGGAACCAGAATTTAATAAATGTCTGTATGTATGTATTAATAATGAAAAAAGTAATAAACAAGTATTTAGACTCTTTGCAACAACACAAATTTAGCTCAGGTGCCTCACATTTCTCTTGATAGTTGCTGAGCGTTTCTAAACCTTGATTGGAGTCCACCTGTTTTAAATTGTACTGACAAAGGCACAAACAGGCTCACAGCTGATAATGCATATTGTATCAGAGCAAAAGCCATGAGGTCATAGGAACTGCACAGCTCAGAGCCGGATTATTGCAAGGCATAGATGTGGGGAAGGGTACATAAAAGATTCTGATGCAGTGAAGGTTCCCAAGAGCACAGTGGCCTCTGTAATTTTTTAATTTCCAATCAACAATGACTGAGCTGGTTGCTCAGCCAAAGTAAGCAATCAGGGGAGAAGGGCCTTAGTAAGAGATGTAACCAAGAACATAATGGTCACTCTGACTGAGATCCAGAGATCCTGAGTGGAAATGGGTCAAAGTCACGAATGTAGGTAACAAATTACATTTACTCTCATTACTGTAACAAAATATATTTTTTGTGTATTTCTGTTAAGACGTTTTTAAAAACTGTATTGTTACTTCTATCTAAGTAGATTTATGTGATGTATGTGTTGTGTCTCCATCACAGAGTAAACAAACAAAACAAAAAAAGACTCCATGAACGCGCTAAGAAATGACAGATGGCTGTATCATCCGTGTTTGCAAGGGAAATTTTTCTTGCTTTTTTTTTTTTTACATTGAAAAAATTTCTATAATGAATAGGAACAGGAAATAGAATAGGTCACTGTGTGTCTAATGTGTCTATTTCTCCAATTCAAAATAAACTTTGCCTCATAGAAGACCAAAGTAACAAAATAACATTTACTTAAAGTCAATTTAAAATACTTTTGAGTAGATTTTCTCCATAATAACAGTACTTTTACTTAAGTACTTTAATTTAGTACTCTTTAAACACCTGGACAAAGTTCCAGAAGGACAAGCATCACTATATATACATATGGTTCCATATAGTGTGGACCACGATATATAACCAATATTGAATGGTTTGGCCTCAATTCTAAATGTATGGAGGAAAGCAAGCACCTCTCATTACCAATGTAATACCATCCCAACAGTGGAGCTGATCTTTAGCTTATACCAATCATTTTAAATTCTACATTTGTTTATTTAGTGAAATATTCTGTGTACAACAAGCTTTGGTTTGATGTTGTCAGTCTGACAATCACATGGGTCTCCTGGCTCTTATGGAACAGTGTGAAAATCAGCATGTCATTGTGATTATTGTTGCTTTGTCATTTCACAACAAAATCACTCCTCCGCACAAATGACACTCACCATGAGTACAATACACTGACCACACTGAATGAGGTTTTTTGTGGCAGCAGCCAAAGTTTTGTTTTTTATAAATAAATGTCATTTGTTCAACAATATTGATTGTTTGAAAGATTGTAGTGTGTGTGTGTGTGTGTGTGTGTGTGATTTGAAAGTGAATAAATTTCAGTCTGTTTGGTAGTATTAGACAGAGGGCAGACTGTGGTCAACTCCATTTATTCAGCCCTGATGCTGTGTGTAAACGTAAGTGTGTGTGTTAATATGAGGTTGAGCATTTTACTGTGGGTGTTGTTCGTACATGTGTGTGCGTGCATGTGTGTACGTGGAGCTACAAGCCTTGTATGTTGATAGATGCCGATGTAACTCTATAGCACTGAATGAAGGCCATAACCCACACATGCATTACCATATTCATACAGCTCACAAAATAGATTGCTTTAGTGTGTGTGTGTGTGTGTGTGTGTGTGTGTGTGTGTAGCACAATTCCCACTGGTTTGTGTGACTCATTTTAGGGAGTCATTTTGAAAATGGCAAACACACTCCATGTCTCCCTTTCTCATGCTTCTCCTTGCTCTTGTTCATGCACACACATGCACGCACACACACATTTATACACACAGTATGTCCTTTCACCATATATAAAGCTCCATCTAGACTAAAACTTATTCTCATAAAATGTGCTCAGAAATAAAGTAGCCATCAGGTTGGCTGTGCACTGAAATTGAACATCAGCACAAACCACTGGGCCAAATGGCAGCCACTGTACTTTTCCCTCTCACCTTGCCTGCAGTGGTGATAGACTTGTGAGTGTGTGTGTATGTCTCCTTCGGACTATTCCTTTCCTTCGTGTGTTTGTGTGTGGTGTGAGTGTTTGTACCTCTTTCTGAATGTTGGGATCATTACCTGTGCAAGTCTGTGTGTGGGGGTCAGGTCAAGCTATTATTATGGCAGCAGCTGTAGTGGTATTGCAGGGGATTGTGGGAGGTGTGCAGACAGGCTGGGGGCTCTGAAGGGCTTTATGTTTGAGTGACAGGCCTGAACAAGATGTGCTGCACCCTGCACAAACTACATAGCTCTGTCTACATAACTGTCTTCCAGCTATTACAATAAATATGATAAAACATAATGTGTAGACTATTTAGTTCCAATATAAATTATAAAATAAGCTATATTTGTGTAATGTGTTTTCTAGGGGAAAGATGTAATTATTACATGAACTCAACCTTTGGGCAGTAATGGAGGCACTAAGTGTTACTAGTGTCTGCTAGTTTTCTGCTTTCCCCTTGTTTCTTGTAGCAGGCAGTGTTCATCAGAAGGCAGCACTATTGTAAGGATGAAAAAATAAAACCTTAAGTAAATAAGAAAATTTTAAACTTTTTTTAAAATTTTAAAATATTAAATGCAACATGACATCACAAAAACACAAAAAGCCAGGACCCAAAGCAAGATTTTCTTTAATCTCATCACGGGCTTAACATGAAAATATCAAGTCAATTTTCATGCACAATACACCAACTTTAAACAAGGAAAACCAAGTGGACATTTCAGCTCACTAAACTGAACATGTTGATATAAATGCACTTTATTTCTATAAGATCAAAATCTTTACTGTATAGGTGGGTAGAGAAATATTAAACATACACTTCTATAGTGTTGATCCTGTTGAGGAGGCAGTCCCAGCTGCCAATGGGAGAAAGGTGCTGTACACTCTGGACAGTCTATCACATGGCTGACACAGAGAGACGGACAGGATTCACACTCACATTCACACCTGCAGGTAATTCACAGCCAGCAATCAACCTAGCCTGGATGTGGGAAGATGCTGGAGAAAAGCCACAGCCACCTCCAAGTCTATGATCTTCTAGCTAAGAGGCAACAGCATTAACCGCTGAAACACCTATGACATTCTAACAGTCTTCATCAATAAGGACTGTTTCTTCTCTATTTGTCACTTTTAGACTCCAAAATAGAAAACTCCCACATCTAAAAATTGGCAGACTAATACAAGTGGGGAGTGTCTTAGGCTGGGTCTCATTGCTGTCTGACCTTTTGTGATCGTCGCTGAAAATGAGGGAGCAGGAACTACATCAGCTTTCTGCAGCTAAAAATAAGATCCCATATACTTCCTCTGGCATCATGGTCATGCATTTTCATAAAACGTTTCGAAAACATAAAGTTTGGTCCAGTTTGGACTAGATCAACTCAGAATAGAGATCCAAACCTCAAAGTGGCCTCCTCCAGAAGAAAGTAGAATCTAGGTGCTTCCTCCAAAGCGTTTTCACAAATAACTGTAACCACAGTTTAGCTCCAACCTCCTATTGGCCTCTTTTAGTGTAAAGTAGGAAACTATACACCTCTAAAAATCTTGTATCTTGTGTGTGTTTGTATTTGCCCTTTTTTTTTTTGTTTAAAGGCAGTTTTTTTGATGAATATGCTTACCATTCACATGTGAAATAGCTTTAATGAATAAGAAATTTAAAAAGTAGCTTTGTTCATTTCAGTTTTCTTCATTGCTTAAGCTATGGAAATCTTATAAACTTAATCTCAGAAACTTTAGTATCTATAGTATGAAATTCAGCACCATGGACAGCAGCCTCCATAAGCTGTCTTGCACAATAATAGAAAAAAAAAAAGAAATGGGCAGACTCACAATGCCATTACCTACTCTCCAAATCCATGTTTTAGTTCATTCCTCAGTTTCAGGGGATGAGGTTGAATAAGACACAACGAGGAAAAACAACAACAAACAATCTGAAATATTAAATGCTATAGCTTTGAGCAAATTTCACCTACATTCTGTACTGTCTCTGAATGCCACAGTGGATCAGAGCTGCTGCTAATAAACAGCTCACACTATTTCTTCTATATATACAATGTGTTTCTTTTCTTAATCCAAAACTTGCACACAAAGACAACTGATCCTCTTACAAGGAAATATTTCCAGGATACTGTCTAAAATTTGCTGGTGTCACAGAGATGCTATTAATATATAAAAAGACTCACAGAATTTGCTGGAGAGGTGGGATGTCTGACAGGGTGGTAGCAGATTTCAGAACGTTACATTCCTAGTTCCCTTCTTCCACTGCCCAAAGCCAGACTACAATACCCACTAGTAGGCAACTCCTCCTTTCACAGTGCATTTCAAGACTAAGACTAAGACTAAGACTGTTCAAAAGTTTTGAGGTGAGAAATGCACAAAATCAAATGCTTTTCTTGGTAATAACTTACTAATTTAACTTACTTACTAATATTACCAGTTTGAGATACAGTTAATTCACTTATAGTGTTTAAAAAAATCTAAATTCCAGTGGTTAAAACAATAGTATCTGATGTCATACCAGCATGTTCAAATAGGACAAAATAAGATTACCTTACCTTAATAAGTCCTTTGTAAATAACATTTTTTGCATTAGTTTCCCTGCTATGGAATTATGTTTATATTTATATAATGCATTTGTTTCTTTAAAGATAGAACTATTCTGAAAAAAAAATGTATTCATATTCATCATTTTTGAGAAACCTTCTTAATGACAAAATGGTATCATACAGTGGGAAAAACACTGACAGATACCATTATGGTTTGTGACTGTGTGTATTTAAATGTGTGTGTGCCCCAAAAACTCTCTTCACTTTTTCCACACTGTGAAACTTTGCCATTTATCTGGGGTTGCTTTCATTTAGCCATTTGGGAGCATCCATATGCAGATAGAGCTGACGGGAATGATACATGTGCCCATGCTAACACCTCACCCACACATTTAATATGTCTCCAGACCCATGCAGCTGCACTCTCCTGTACACACACACACACACACACACTACACTGCAGGCTTATATATGCATATGCATACACTCATGCACAGATAAACACAAATACAAAGTGTAGAAGCAATGATGAATGAATTATTGGGAGTTTATGACCTGCAGCTACATATTACTGTGTTCTGTTTGAATTTATATATATTTATATGTGTGTGTGTGTGTGTATGTGTGTGTGACCTGTGTTAAATATTGTTTAAAACAAAAAGCATCAGTCCACTAGACCAAACTAATGTGATTTTCTATTAATGTGATGCCTCGGGTATATCTGGGTGTGAGTTGTAGCTGTGTGTGTGTGTGTGTGATGCTCTGTGTTAGACGTTGAATGGACTGTACTCACACCTTCAGTTTGTGTCAGCTCATTAATTTACAACCATCAAGTCATACCAGTTTATTCCTCATTTAATTTCTATCTCACACACACACACACACACACACATACATATACACGCAGTTACTATTTACCATTCCATTTACATAGAACTGCTAAATGCTAAAATGTGTCTGTGGTTTTCTGAATATGTGGCAACCGAGTCAATTAAATGCTGTCAAAATACTATGTATGTGTATGTGAGAGAAAAATGGTGAGAGAAGTGGATAAGAACTAAATCATTTGCAAGGGTGAAAGAGTGATTGTATGTGCAGTAAATCCCCTTAGGTGTGTATATGTATGTGTGTGTACAGCACTACAGTAAATCTCCTTTGCCTCTGTATAACTTAATGCATATTGCTGAATCTATAAATGTAACCAATTAGTGTGTGGTCATATATTTTGCAGCAAATTCATGCAAGTATAGTCTTTAAATCTTTGAGAGTGACTTAACATAAATTACACCTGACACATTTTGCAGAGAACCAAAACATGTCTGCAGTAATTTACAGTGGTGGCATCACATGTCGACTGGACATGAGGAACTAGTGATACAGTCATTGTGTGTACATTAGGGGTGTAATGCAAAGTTACTATCACTGAATTAACTATCAATTAATTATCTGTATACACATTTCTCATTTGGACTTCACTTAAATAATATAAATATATAAATATAATATAATATAAATATACATAAGGACGACACGTTGCTCAGTCGGTAGCGCAGTCATCCATCAACCCCAGGGTTAGTGGTTTAATCCAGGTTCCTTCTGGCCACATGTTGACGTGTCTCTGGACAAGATAGTTCACAAGCACAAGCACTGAAGAGCAGAGAAGAGAAACAGTACCTAACCCTAAAATAATGTTATACAAAATACATACAAAATTATATAAAGTTATGTATAAAATATTATAGTTTATCCATCCATTTTCTGAACCCCTTAGTCCCCATACGGGTTGCGGGTGAGCTGGAGCCTATTCTAGCTATCATCTGGGTGAGAGGCTATTATATAAGTCTTTATCATAAATAGACCTCTGATACCCTGACACCACTGTCAGTCTCCATTTGAGGTGAGAGCCTAAGGGAACATTTGTGCTAAATGGTATCAGTTGTTTGCCAAGGACAACAATGAGCACTGCAACAAGAATTCAGATGTGTTTCATTCAGAGAACATTATCTGTTCTTACAGTGTTTTTTTTAACTCCCCTAATATACATGCTGGTTATTGCCAGGACTGTGCTCTAAGCCTGAGTCTGAGGAGGTATTCTGGGGGAATGACAGATCCAGAGGCTTTATTGCTGCAGGGTATAGGCTATAATTCAGAGGGAAGGCCTTGTGGCAAGTGCCTGAGGGCTGTAGTTAAAACAGAGCACATCTATCTGCTCCTCAGACCATGAAAAAAGAAAAGGTGAATGACAGAGAAAGAGGAAAGGAATAAGACAAAGAACAGGGAGGCTGAGAATGAAAAGTGGGGAAGGAGGAAGGGAGGGAAGTCCATTTGGCAACGCTTCTTGTCATTTTGTGTCCTGACCTCTTTGTCTCACAACTTGTCTTCCATCTACAACTTGTTTTCTGTTCGTTCTGGCCGACCAAGTCGCCGCAGCACAATTCCTTTCTCTACTTTTATCTCTTTTCATTTGGTCTTTACCCCATGTTCTTTCTTTTTTCTCAAAATCGTATTGCTCTTTTTCTCTCCTTCAGTATCGATGTACAGTGGTGTACAGTATATAAAGGGAAAAGCGATATATGCAGTACATTATGTATTTAATCATGTGTATCATGTATATCATGTATTTTTCTATGCAATGTATGGAGCAGTTTCCATGTTTTATATAATGTCCTATGGAAGTATTGTTCTGACTTCATGTTTCGCTTCTTAACCTATTTAACAAATTAATTCTCTGTTTCCATCAATGTTTCCCCCCAGTGTAGGTTAAACATAATGTATGGGTTAAAGTGTTTATCTACCAGCACAATCTTAGTATTTTTTTATCTGTGTTTTCCTCTTCTCCTCTCAGTGGACGGGTGCATCGACTGGTCAGTGGACTTGAAGGAGTACCATGTTCTGGCAGGTGAACCTGTGCGGGTAAAATGTGCCTTGTTCTACAGCTACATCCGAACCAACTACACCATGGCCACCAACGCCAAGCTGCGCCTCATCTGGTATAAGAATAAAGGAGATGCAGAGGTAAGTTCACTGATTATATATAGCTAATATAATGTCTAAATAAAGTACCCAAGTGAGCTCACAAGTCAGAAGTCAAGTGGCTGAATACAATAAAATTCCAAAGTCGCAGAATATCTCAGGTAAATCCATTCTCAAAATCTGAGTGACCACGCAAGAAGTGGACTAGTAAAGGAGGCCACCAAGATCTGTGACTCTTCTGAAGTAGTCATAGATTCAAACCTCTGCAGCTTAGAGACTGTACAATCAATAACTTTGTTCACCAGTTGAAGCTTCTTGGGAGAGTAGGAATAAAAAGAATTTCATTTCAAAGCTCAAGCTAGAGTTTGCTGTAAGGCATGTGGGAAACTCTGAAGTCAACCGAAAGAAAGTTGTACTGTAGGATCTCATGAGACCAGGCTTCAGCTTTCTGACCACCACACTCTACACCATATTTCACAAAGACCAAACACTGCACATCATCACTAGCACATCATCCCTGCTGTAAAGCACAGTAGTGGCAGCATCATGTTGTGGTGATGCTTCTCTGTAGCAGGTCTTGAAGGAACCTTGATCCAGGTGAGAACACGTGGCTTGACTTGAAAGACTGTTCACTCACCTACAACCTGACAGAGCAGTTTTGCAAAGATGAATGGAGAAAAGATGTACAAAGGTGATGGAGACCTGTCCACACTGGCTCATTGCTGTAATTGCTGCCATATGTGCATCTACTAAATATTGACTTGAAGGGGGTGAATCCTTCTGCAATCACATATTTCTAGTCTTAGTTTTTCGATTAGTTATTGATTTTCACGTTGACATGAAAGAATCAACTTCAGTTGATCAGAGTCAAAAAAGCCAAATTAAATTGACCATGATTCAATGTTCTAAAATAAATATTTTCATCTACAATAAAGGATAAAAACAAGCAAGGGGAGTGAATATGTTTTCTAGGCATATTAAATGTCACTTGACTTTTTGTACTTGTTTGTATCTTGCAGAGCAACAGCTTAAACATAGAAACTAAAGGGCTGATAAACAATACTGTGGTCCCATTACAACCATTACTATGCTTTCAATAGCATATATAAATGTCTCCTTTTGTTCCGTGTGCTATAATAGTCTTTGTGTTGCTTCCTATAGGAACCTATCATCTTCTCAGGTCACAGACTAAGTAAAGAAGATGATTCCATCTGGTTCAGATCTGCTGAGATTGAAGACAATGGATTCTATACCTGTGTGCTAAGGTAAGCTAAGAACCAAGCTACACTTCTGAGTCATTTTGGCCAATAAGTTGGTATTGCCATAAATCACTCCTAATGGTAAACGCCTAAAGAGGTTTGGGGGTACAGCCTAGATTTACTGAAGAAGTGTGATCTAGGATTATTTCTGATTCAGCTGGGTGCATTGTTAGTAACACTTAAATATACCACATAAATACTGCTCTTCTCCCCATAAGGAAAATATAGGTAAAAGTACACTGAGCAAAAAACACGGACTTTTGAAGTTTTACTTTCAGTTCTAGTATATATCAGCTTTCCTAAAACTAAATAAACATATTGAGATATTCACCAGCATGCAAACAAAATGTGTTTTGCCCTGAACAAAATATTTTTTGGCCCAAATCTGACCTGGTGCAGTTTTTTTGGAGTTGAGTCAGAGTTGCTGGTGGAAGTCTGACTGTGAGTTTTGTTTCTTTACCCAGGTCACCTTTTTGCAATGCATGAGCAAAGAGCAGCATTGTTTTGAACATAAGAAATGTTGAGCTTCATTCAAAACTGTATCTTGATTTAAAAAAACAACAAAGTGCCCATGGCCTCAGAAATCAATATTCCAATACACAATACAGATGGAGTTATTTTAAAAACAACACATTTTGGAGATATTCATTGTGTACAGGATATCAGCTGTTTATTTTGGACTTCTGGTCTACAGTTTACTAAGACAGATATTTTCAAAAGAAAGGGTTTTGTCATTATTAAATCTGCTGAGGTCATTGCATAATGCCAAACCATTCCTCTTGTGTCCAGGTATTGCAGTGTATGCATGTGTTTGTTTGCCCCACCAGTTACATGGACTGCTGCCAGTTTAGTAAACTGAATATTTACAATAATCCTGTTGGCACCACAGGAAATTGGCCTGAGTCCTATGTGGTCCTTTTAGGTGTATGCTTGTGTGCTTGTGTGTGAACTGATACTATGGCGATGGCAGTGGTGGGGTACTAACTTGTGTGTCTCAGTTGTCTTTGTGGAATAGAACAAGGCTTATAGTCCTGTTTACCTTACCAAGTGTGTGTGTGCATAATAAACTGAATTAAAATATGTCCTCTAGCAACTCTGTATAAAGTTTATATTTTGCCTACAGTCAATAGGGAATA